>MU827390.1:0-85408 GCA_029204205.1 Desmophyllum pertusum
TAAGCACGATTTTATGATTCATTCTTAGTCAATCCGTGAGTCACATATTGTTATGGGAGCACGTATTATTGCCTTAAAAATTAGTGATTCGGCCGGCAGTTAGCTGTGTTGTGCTAGGGAATAAGATTACTGTGTGTTGGAATCAACTCAATTCATAAGCTGTGTTCTGTTTTTTGTGGAAAAAGTCTTAACTCCGGCATCTGAAGTGGGCGTGAAAAAAAAGTTTGCCCGAACCGGCTCTAAACAGGTCAGACCGTTATTCGATCCATAGAGCCAATCAGGCGGTGCTTTGTATAGATACGAAAAAGAAAGGAAACAAGTCAAATAACTCACATTAATGTCATCAATATCTTCACCATCCATCACTCCACCAGCTAATTGTTCTTTCTCTGGATAAACACATGACAGAGGAGTAAACAATATATCATCAATTTTCATTATTACTATTTGCATGACCCTGATCCAGACCGCAATTCCTAAAAGCTTTAAAGAATTTGAAAGTTTATTTCATCGAAAAAACATCCCCTACTGATTCATCAACTAATAAGTCTTCACGAGCCTATTGGCCCATGACTGCTGGAGCTTATCACGGTTTCCGTAGCATGAAGCGACTAGACGCATTGCTACTCCCCCTGGATGGGATTCTACTCCATTGCAGGTTCCCCCCCCCCCCCCCCCCCCCCCAGCATTTTGTCAGGTTGCCCTAACAAGTCGCCGGTACCAATTTATACTCCTCGGTAGGAGCAATGATGTCTTGCCCAAGACCACAACACAATGACCCCGGCCAGGGCTCGAGTTCGGACCCTGCAATTCGGAGTCCAACGCGTTAACCATTAGGTCACCGCGCCTCCCTATCAACTAACATCATAGAGTGTTAAAACCTTGAGAAGTTTCCGACACTACAATCCCGTTGCAAGGATTATCATTCACGCCCCTGGGAACGAGCTTGCCGACATTCTGGGAGCTGGGCTGAAGATACGTTCTCCATTACCACCTCTTAGTTCAACCTCCCTCGACCTGATGTCGAGGCTGATTTCCTCACCTGATTTAGCGACGGACTCGACGGGCCGAAACACCGCTGACACTGTTAACGAGCCTGCTTTCATGGTGGAGTCCTCTGACCGTTTCTTACCAAACACTTTGTATTTTAAGTCGATCTTGCGCTTAATGATTGCAGGCTCCTCCTGTAATAAATGAACAAACCATTTCACTTTCAACACACACTGCGAATGGTAAAGTCCAACCAGGAAAACAAACAACTTTTTTGGTCGCAATCCAGACTTAGAGAGAAGTGACTGAGCCCGCGTTTTTCGTAAGTGGTTGCCAAGTAACATAACCGATAACGTATATCATGACGTCACAACTCTAGGTAGGTGCTAGTATCTGCTCGTGAAATTTTCTCATTGGTTGAAAAGAATAGGAAACTTTTCAAGTTCTTTTACGAGGATTTACAACAAAAGTGACAGTTGTTTTCCTTGTTTTTTTATTGTGATTGGGTTACCGTCAAACTACTACAGAGACCACAGTGATCAAAATTGTGGACGTGCATAGAAGTGCAGTGCTTGCTTTTACCCGTCACGACTTTTTGCCGTCTAGCTTTTCCATTTCAGCTCGTTTCGCCATGTTGAATGAAAATTGCTGCGCTGCAAGGTATGTCACGGCTATGACATAGTAAGCACAGAAAACGGATATATAGTTTTCGTGTAAACGCTTAGAACCGTGTACTTTTGGATACGGTTTCGAAATCAGGTAACCGTGTCGATTTGAAACCGCGTCTGTGTAAACGCAGCCTCAGATTCAGATTCATAATGGAAATATCGCAGCGAATTCGTTGAAAGACTAAAATAATGATTAGGTATTCAATTGGCATACGCGCAAGTTCTATGCAGCTCTATCCAGCTCATTGACCAACTGAACCCTACTGAACCATGATCAATATCGACATTCTCATTATCGTTCTGTATACATTTCTATAATTATTTGGACAACAAAATACAAATACGTAATTCCATACCAGAGTCATCTCCAGGTTACATGAGCCCATGAAGTCATCAGACTGTCCCTGCCAATTGACGTCACGATCATACACCAGAAATGAAATACTAGTCTGAAAAATCAACAAGCACTTCATTTAACAACAATGATAGCATTAGTTTTTTATAAAGGATCTTGTCATCATGGTTTCTGGCAGCAATTACCTTCATATCCAAATTACTAGTTCATAATAGCTAACGCCGTGGGAGACGCGGTGTTATAATGGTTATTAGCGCGTTGGACTAAACGGTCCGGGTTCGAGCCCTGGTCGGGGTAATTGTGTTGTGTTCTTGGTAAGACCCAAAATGCTGAGGGTAACCTGGCGTTGGACTTGCATCCCATCCAGGAGAGTAGCAATTCTTCCAGTCACTTCATGCTATGGAACCGGGAAAAGCTGCGGTATTTGTTGGCCGCTATGCTCGTGAAGACTTTCCTTACCATTAACTAACGCGCCTCTCACCTTTGTGAAAATCTCCGACCATACATTCCACCACCGTTTCCCACACGGGGTTGACAGTTCCTGACACGTGAGGAGTGGTTCTTACCTGAAACCAAAAAAGATTGAAATTATATAACTCAGTAATTTGAAGAGTATGCATAATGGGTGACTTTTGACACTTTAGAACAGCTTTGGGCCGATTTAGATGATGCGATGAAGAAATTACTGTGTAGCACTTTGAGATAATTTAAAATATGTGTTACGAAAATTGGTTGACTAAGACCTCTTCATCAGTATGCCATAACGAACGCTAACCTAACCATTGTAAACGATATCAGAAGTTTACGCTCACGTCTTTGCACTTTATATGCCTTACCTTTTCCTTGTTGGTGGCCACAATACAATAAGGATCACTGTATCCGTCATCATCCATCGCCAACAGCTTTTCACCGCTATGTACGACCACAAGAAGAAGACCGGACACTAACAAACATAAACAACCAATAAACAACATGTTTATAGTGGGACATTGTGCGTTACGTCTCTCGTGTTGTTTCATCCGAAAAATCCAAGTTATAAGCCCTGGGCTTATACAACTTCGTAAGGGGATTGGGGCGGGCTTATAAACAATGGGGGGGGGGGGGGGGGGCTTATATTCCAGGGAACGGGTTAGGCTCAATATAAACATTTACATTTTACCTGGACTTTCCTCTGTAGGTTTCTCGTACTTTTCAAGGAATTCCTGTTCATCTGTACGACTGCTAACTTCATAAGGCTTCAGGTGTGTGTACTCTAAAGTGACCTCCAATTTGGAGCCTTTGATTCCTTCCTTACTTAGTGTTGTCTCGCTATAATAATAGAGATACAGAGAAAAAGGATAGCTTCTTAACAACAGTGTCAAATGAATTCTAGCGCGCGGGCGTTCATAGCCTAGTTTAGATGAACTTGAAAGTTTGTGTGCGGCAAGGATTTACAAAAGTACTTTCGAATTCTCCCAAACTCCCTTGGGCGGAATATTTAAACAAGACAGGGCTTAACTAAACCGTGGCCTAGCTCGAGTTAAACTGGCCAAACTCAAATGTGTTAACGTCATTTACAGTAAACCCTGTTTAGAAGGTGTATAACACAGACTAAAAAAGCAATTGGCTACTTAGACTGACCTGCTTATAACTAGATTTAGACCATCAAATTCTCTTCAACCATGGCCTAACTTAGACTTCGTTTAAATATTCGGTTCCTTTGGTCGTTTATTTAAGTCTAAGTTAGACCTGGTTTACGGCTAAATTAGGGTTACGCGGGACTCTCTAACCACGACCAGGCGAAGGCTAAATGGTATTATTACAACGTGGATGAGTCGCAGTTCACGTAGACTGCGTTTAGTCGTGGTGTAACATGGACAAGTGTGGCTAAAGGTTTATGTATCAAGCTCAAGTTTTCGTTTTATGTCTTTGAATTAGCGAATTCATATTAGAAGACGGGAAACTCGTCTCAGACGAAATTCCGTCTGAAAAAATTCCGTCTAATATGAATTTAAGGACGGTAAAATGAGACGGGTAAATGACTTAGAGCCATCGGAGACTAGGACGAGTATGAGGCCAGGTTACCCAGAAGCAATTGCTGAATTTCCAGTTCCAGTGTGTAGCAAACAGGAAAACCCGTCCTGATTTTCTCGTCTAATGTGAATCTAAGACGGTTTTCCATCTAAGACGAGTTTTCCGTTTGATTTTCCCAGGAAAATGAACGGATACATTTAAGACGGGAAACTCGTCCTTCACCGGATTCATTTCAGACGAGTTTTCCGTCTTATGACGAGTTTCCCGTCCAAGACGTTTTTCCGTCTCTTATATGAATTCGGCTATTAACCATGTTTACATAGCTTAGTGCAAAACAAGCTAAAACAAACTATCCATCCAATCATAGTGCGCGTTAAATAATCAATTTGTAAAGCCTCATTGAAACCAACTAAAGGAATACAGTCAGGTTACAGTCTGTTCCAATCCAATAGGTCGGAGGAGCCTAGTGGCTCATCAGTGTTAGCGTAACACCGGAGGGCAATTTTTTTTTCACGCCCACTTCAAGATGGCGGCAAAAAATGAGAACACAGTTCATGAATTGAGTTGATCTGATTCGAAGCCACAATAACTTTATTCCCTAGCACAACATAATCGAGTCGCTAGCTGCCCGAAATACTAATTTTTAAGGCAATAACGTGCTCCCATTACGTCAAAACTGACCAATACTAACTGGTTTACTACGAACGAATCATAAATTAAAATCGTTACTTAAACATCATAATTTAAACCATTTTTTAACCCCAAACAGTAAAACGTTGGCTAGCTACAAATTCTAAACTGTTGATAGATCTGAAACAAAATTTAGTCGCTTAAAAAAATACAAAATGTAAATGGCCGCCATCTTGAAGTGGGCGTAAAAAAAATTTCGCGGTAGCATGAAGCGACTGACAGTATTGCTACAGCTCACCCTGGATGGGATGCTAGTCCATCACAGGTTACCTCCAGCATTTGTGCCACGTTACCCTGACAATTCACCGGTACCCATTTATACTCCTGGGTGGAGAGAGGTACTGTGAGAGTAAAGAGGTACAGTGACCCCGGCTAGGGCTCGAACCCAGACCTCTTGACCCAGAGTCCAACGCGCTAACCATTAGCTACCGCGTGTCCTGGAATCCAATCAGAGATCTCTTTAAATAAACAGTGCTTACACTTTCTTCTTCTTTTCCAATCCAAGGCTGCCCAAGAACATCTTGTATTTTGCAGTGGAATATTTGGTTCCAAACGTTCTTTTACCATGTATTTCAATGTTGAGCTGTTCATTAAAAATAAAAACAAAACGAACAATATTTATCGTAAGTAGAAGCATAACATCAGAACTCCAACACAACATGTTACGCTGATCAAGCGAGCTTAAAAGTGAAAGCGGACGAGTGGTACAAAACAATAGAGAGATTTAAAAGCTTCACGTTTGTTTTTCCCGCAAACGGCAAAAATCCAACTTTTGCCGTCTGGTGTTTGCCGTTTGTACGTCAAAGAGAGTAGTTTCGCGTTTATCGTGAACATGTGAATTATTTTCTAATTTTTTAGGAAAAGTAACGAAAATCGAGTGAAAGCTGACGTTTGCCGTTTGCCGTAGAACGTGGTGCTTAATCTCTCTAATGACTCTTGGCTCGGCATATATCCGAGCCAAGATCCGGTTGGGATTGGGTTTGGATTCTTACTGGGGCTGGGCTGGGTAGATAGGCCTAGCAAGGGACGTAATGTCCTATTGTCTATTTACCCGCCATTGGCGAATTGTGTAAATAAATAAAAAATAAAAATCGCTTGTTTGTATATTTACTCGTGAATGGCAGAGTGGACCAAAACAATGTAACCGTCAAATACTATCTACAGTAAATCAAATACTCAGATAGACTATATATACCTTATCATTTGCGAGGTCATAAATAAGCAGAGATACTGACTCCTCGAATGTAGTTTCCACCCTGAATCTTTTCAGTGTTTTTCTCGTCAAGATTTCCGACTTGAAGCGAGGTCCATATCTGGTCATCTGCATGAATACATCAAATATATTAACACAATGTCGGCATGTAGTTATTCAGAATGCATCATAGCAATAGAGGATGATCTAAGAGAAGCATTCTCCCATACATGTACATGGGTCTCTTCCAATGATAATTTTATGAAATATATTTCAGTTAACTTTCAGTCCATAGCTGAGCTATTTCAAGAGCGCTACGTGATGTCGGAGCATCGATCAGAAGGAAATAAAAATAACTTTCACAGTATGGCGCGAAACTATTAATAGACTTCAAAAAATTATCATGGGGCACGTGGAATCCTTCTCTTAGATCATCCTCTCTTGATCATAGTAATTGGACTGTGTGGAGTGCAATTCAGGAAGTAATTGGAAGTTACTGAAATTAAAATCACGAGCAAGATTTCTCTAGTAATTATTCCATTCTACCTACCTGTATATTTTTGAGGCATTCCACCCTTCAGTGTGACTGTTAGTAATCCATCAGCTAAATAAACAAACATAGACCAATCAAAGAATAAAAAGTCTGGACTTTTTGCATCCATAACAACAGAACAGAAAATAATCTGAGAAAACAAACGTCATTGTCATCACTCCGTCTGATTGGTTGTCACTTGCGCGCGGAATGTCATAACCGAATAACAACCAATCAGAGGACACTACACGAATCTCTGTAGTGCTACGTCATCGGTATGGAATTTTTAGGCTCAAATAGTAGACGTCTCTCTAGAGGGGAATGGAGACGAGCGCGCTATGAGAGAGGTCAATTTTCCCAGGCTAAACCGAAATCAAAGACTCCTATCAGCTAACTCGTGAATGAATAAATAGCGCGATTAAAGTTTACAGTCCATCACTGACAGCTAGCCAGCGGTCAAACGCAAAAATTTAACGCCACTTTCGGTTTTCGCTACCTTGAATTTTGCAAGAGATTGAAGCGTAATTTCCAAGAAGTTTGTAAGAAAACGTTACAAAACATGCAGTGCTGAACCAAAATACGAGGCGATAAAGTAGGTGGATAACAATTATTAGATTATCTATACATACTCCGGCGGCGTATAAAGCGTAACTTTTCAGTAAATTTCTTAAGTTTGAGCTTTAAAGTGGAGGACTTCCCAAATGTAAGACATTTGGCAGCGGAGTTTTGGCGGGAACTGAGCGCGTGCAGTGCGTTTGACCGCTGTGAGTGACGTAACAAACTCACCGTAAGTTGATTTCTTAGCTGCACTGAGCAGCTCATCAGGATCAACACCGTGAAGAGGAATCTCGATTCTTCCAGGATCAACCAGCGCTGTGGAGTTAAAATAAAAATATATATCTAGCTATTAAAAAAGTAAATCGGACTAGAGAACAACTATTGTCTTTGCCAGGAGCCGATTTCTGTTATTGTTGCGGACTCTCGAGACGAATCCGAAAAAATATCGATTATTTGTCCAATCACAACATAGCCCATGCACCCAGAAAATAGCTAGGCCATTTCCGAGTTGCCTTTTGCCTCTGTTTCAAAACATGTCCTGGCGCATGCGCAAAACCATTCATACGGAGATGAGTTTGATTTGCAAGACAATAAACGTGCAGGTAAAACTCATTTCCATATCAAAGGCTGTGCACTAGGAGTCGTTTTGAAATAGAGGCAAAAGGCAACTCAGAAATGGCCTTTTGTCAGTTGTCGGCTACTGTGATACGTCATGAGTTACTAAACAACCTTATCGACGACTTCCACAGGCTCCGCAGTTAATTTTCAAAGAAATTCGAACAACAAATTCTTATTCATTTTTTCACTGGGAACTGAAACGTTATCTGTGTGTTTGATTGAGAACTTGTAGACTCTCGAGTGAAATCGAGGGTAAGATCGAAGAAGGGGAAAAAGCAGGCGAAATAGCGCAAAAGAAAAACATGGAAGAGGACAAATCAGTATTCCATGTCCCATCCTTCCCATCAACCCCTGGCGGCCAGTACTTTCGTTCCCAGCTTTCGCTTTTGCTTTACGCTTCTAGTAGTAGTGTAGGAGAAGATAGTGTAAATTTCAATTTTTACCGTAAGTCAAACTGTCCATAACAAGAGCATTGATGAAATCTTTCAGCATAGGAATATCCATGACTTGTACGGCGCGCATCAGTCGTACATCAAAATCAACGTCGGGTCTGTTAAGTGATAAATTACAGATTGTTACACATATGCAATATGTACACAGAACAATTAAAACGTGGCGTAATGGGTAATGTGTCGGGCGGGAGATTCATTGGGGTCGCTGTGTTGCGTTCGCTTATGACTTCAAATATTTGTGTTGTGTAACACCAAAGAGGTAAGCGTGTGACGTCGTGAACTCTAAAATGGCGACAGAATGAACGTGCAAAACTCTAATATGGCTGATATCATTTTTTCCAGCACTAAAATAGTTTTCCTTTGTTTTCAGCACAATACCCTTTTACACTATATTTTCAACAATTTAAACTCAATACTTTCAACTGTGCAGGAGACGCAGTGGCCAAAAGGTTAGCCCGCTGGACTCTGTTCGAGCGCTGGCCGGAGTCATTGTGTTCTTGAGCAAGACACTTTACTCTCACAGTGCCTCTCCCCACCTAGGAGTATGACTGGATACCAGCGAATTTTCAGGGAAACCTGAAAGAAATGCTAGGGGGTAACCTGCGATGGCCTAGCATATCATCCAGGGGGAGTAGCGATACGCCTAGTAGCTTCATGCTACGGAAACCTGTCGTTAATTGCCGGCCTGAGGCTTATAGACAGACCTTAACCTTTCAACTGTGAAGGTTCCTTCAATCAAAGTTTTCTTACTTTTCAAGGAAAGTCACCGAGACATTCTTCATGTGAGGAAAAGGCACAAGGTGATCCATCTCAAACACAATCTGAACACGACCTGATAACGACACGTCCTCGATACTGACATCAACATCAGCGCCGACCCTAAAAAAAACAACAGTAAAGATGAGTTATTGCTAGTGGGATGCACTGGGAGTTATGTTCATCAGGTTGTGTTTTTGTGTGGGCTTACAGGAAGTGTAACGCCACACTAAGTCATCGGCCGGCTTACCAGAGTTGAATCTTGGCACATTTTTCAACAAGAGAGAGGAATGGGTAAAACGTAGTTTGTTCTAGTGGTCGCCATTACTGCCTGGCATGTAGTTCATTTCACAGTGCAATAGACATGCTATAAAGTACTTTTCTGGTACGAAATGATGAATGGATCAGCTCACACATGTATGCACTGCGGAGCGAAGTTCAGGCAAGATAACTGATGCAATGAACGTTGGATTATTTAGTTACACCGCGCAACACTTAAAAAATTTGTTCCAGCCTTGCCGCAACCATTGGGAAAAAAACTTGGTTCTACTTCCTTCAACGTTCGCTGCAAACGAGACTATTGCGATACATACTGAGTCTTTCGTACAGTCGGGGGAACAAGTCCCGTTTTTGCCAAACTTCGTTGAAGCACTCGCAAAGTTTCCGAGTTTTATTATCCAATCAAAGAATATCGGAAACACCCGAGCGGTACTCCGAAAGTTGTCACGCCATGTGGCGTAATTGGGATACGTCGTGTTGCTTAGCAACTTCTGGATAAAAATCGCGGGCTCAGTCAGTTCTCGGAGGGTGGAATTCGCCATGAACTGGTACTAGTTCCCTCGTCTGGGCATACGGCAAACTACTCGTCACGTCACGATTCAATTGTGTCGCAAAAATTGTGAGATATCGGTAAGCGGACACCTCGTGATCAAAAAAAGTGTCCGCAACTGGAGCTGGCCGCTTATGTGTGAGCTAGAGCCGTTCAAACGGGGTTTTGTCAAGGTGGCCGTAAGTATAGCTGTCCGCTTACGGGAGTCTCCGCTCAGAGAGCTTCGACTGTAATTAAAATTGTACGAGACACTGCTTAGCACAAACTGCGCCCTTCTTCGATGCGTAGTTACATGTAATATAACCAGAATAAATACACTGCATGACTATAGTACACGCTCACTTACATTTTCCCGCCTAATCTGACTTTGATGGTGATTTTAGAATCAGGCGCGTGTAAACACAGATCCATAACAAGAACTAACATATGTCTCTGTCTCGTTGCCATGTCAACTGGCGGGTTAAACGCGTTTGATTCCGTGGCGGGAAGATCGGGCGACTCATTCTCATCAATGTTCTCAAACACCTTCACATATTTCAGAAATGGTGTCTTCTTTCCAAAACTGAACTCTGTCAGCTCCATAGTTTCTGAAAATAACAAATAATAGTAAAATGGTACAAGAATTGAACGCCTTCTTTTTAAACATAACCACTAACTTGATTTTATAGATTACGAACGTAGACTGCCGAGGACTTTTAGACTACCACAATTTATACTGAGTAAACAAACCTCTCTATTCACACAATAATTCACCACCCCCCCCCCCCCCCCCCCCGAAAAAAAAAAACCCGGGCCAACCCCAAAAAGAGACGTCTGAGAATAGAGTGGAAAAATTCCATGACGTAGCTCTACCGATGTCCGTGTAGTGGCTCTGATTGGTCGTTACTTACGCGACAAAATTCACAACCGAGAAATCAATCAGAAACTCTACACGGATCTACTGACGCGGTTATCAGAATGGAATTTTTCGGTACGCTACTACCAGTATATTGCGCCGGTACCCCATTTATACTTCTGAGTGGAGAGAGGCACTGTGAGAGTTAAGCGTCTTACCCAAGAACACAACACTCAGTGAGCCCGGCCAGCGCTTGAACCCGGACTGCTCAATCCAGAGTCCTGGGTACTAATCATTAGGCTACCGCAACTCCCAGATCTACTGGATCAGCAAGGAAGCTCTTTTAATCACTTCTGACAATAACAATCTTTGTCTTACCTATAAATGATGGTTTGCTGTAATCCAGAACGGGATTAAGACTCGAGCGGACAAGATTGCTAAGGGAAACTTCGCTGAAATTCCACCTAAAGAGAAAATGACAGAAGTGCATTAACAAAATGTGATTAACTAAAGCATTCCTATACTGACAGAGTAAAATAACTTGGGCGCAAATCCTTGCAAATAATGCTCCTTACAATCTCTATTTCATCTTAATACAATGTTGTTTTTGTTTTTGCATGCCTCGTTTAGGTTCTGTTAATTTCCATGTGTGATCGTCACGTGTTTTCCCAGTTCTCATTTCACGTTTTCTTCACTCCATTCACTTTGCAGTTTTCTCACGTTCTATTGACAGACCACTACATACAATTTATGTAGGCCAGGCCATTTTTACACTAGAGATGGGTAATTTAGACGAGTTACTACGGAAACAATGATGTCTCAAGCAAGAAGGCGTTTCAAACTTGAGACAGATGAGTTATTCGTCTCAAATGGTTTACTCGTCTAGTGCGATTTAACAGGAAGGCTGTGAACATTTTAGACGAAAAACCCGTCTAAAGTTTATCCGTCCAGTTATCCGTCAGGCCCTGGTTGTTCAAAGGTTGGATGACGCTATCTACCGGACAATTCACTGCCCTGTGGATAAATGTTAACAAAACCTACTCTGACGCTATCCACTGGATGCATAAACAATAGCCTCCATTTGGCTTCAAAAATATGCTCGGATATTTGTCCGCGGACATTATCTGTTCCGAGAAGCGAACAGTTTTCCGAGAGCGAAGCTCGAGGAAAACTGTGAGCTTCGAGGAACATATAATGTCCAAGGACAAATATCCGAGCATATTTTTGAAGCCAAATGGAGGCTATTGTAGTTATTATCCTTCAAATATTTTTTTCACAAGGCCGCTCTGTTTGCCGTGGAAGATCTCGGTCGGCCAAGCTGTTAAACATCAAAATAATTCTGTCGGCGTTCAAAAACTATTTCTAGTCTGTTCAAAACAAGCAGTTCTATTTAATTTAGCAATTTATTTGAGACGAAAACTGAACCTGCGAACGTGAAACGCAAATTTTCAAAACTGGGGAATATCACTTGGGGAATATCACTTGGGGAATATCACCCTGATATTCCCCAGTTTTGGCTGCGTCACGTGACGTGTTTAGACCAATCGCGCGGGAGAAAAATATTTGATGGGTTATAAATAATAATAACATTATCCATGCTTTGAACAACCGGTGTTCAGAAAAGAAACCCTATTCAAGGCGAAAAACTTTCCTTTTCTTGAAAATTTCGCCATTTTACGTATATTGTTGCTATGGTTTTAATTTTAAATACAATGTATATGTAGCAAAAATGGCACAGGAGGAAGGAACAGAACTTTCGTTCCACTTGATACCTAACTCCCTTATAAAAAAAATACATATAAATTTATAAATAGAAAATACATGCGAGAAAAAAAATATATAACATTGCTAATTATAACATTGCTAAATTTGTCATCCCCAGTTTCCTGGTGCGCGCTTGGGGCATGCGCAGACGTTATTATGCCCTGTCATCGCGGGATATCTGTACTCGTTTCGCGCGTTATTTATACTCTACTGACTGAACTTGGATAATAAAGACCCAAATTATGACAAGCCAAAAAAATAACCAAAACAATAATCTGATCGTTATAACTGAAGGATTTCCACTCAACCGGAACCAATCAAATCTTGGTATTTTACAACCTGTTTACATCTGTTCTACTTGACAAAAGGCTCGTCAATTTATTAATAATGTAAAAGTATTACCATGCAATGTTTTACATTGTTTACTTGGAAGATTTCGTGCAGAAAAGTACAAAATTTGTACGTAGTTCCAGTACAAAATGCACACAATATTTGATTTGAAGATTTCTCAATTTCTTTACGAATTTGCAGTACAGTGCAGTGCGTTTATTGAATATAAATTTATTTTTTAAGGTGTTTAAGTTGTTTAGTATCAAGTGACCAGCTATTTATTTTAAACTAAAACAATGTTAGAAAAACAATGGATTTAAACAGTTCTCTACGAGACTTGGTTTCTCAGTTACTTGGTTTCGACAGTTTTCAAACTTTGCTAGTTTATACAAGTTGTCTGGACACGCAAGAAAGCGGCCTTCAAAATACTGCGACATAAATATTTTCATCAACGACTAAATTTGTTAAAAATTGTGTAATATGCAATGGGGTGATTTTCTTTCACCACAGAAAAAGTCACTTTGTCTTCACTGCAACGGAAACATAACTACGCATGCAAAATCGTAAGCGCGCAGAACTAATTAACTAGTGCATCATAGTTACCATCGATTGAACACAAAGTTAATCCATTCCGCTGTCTCCTCATCTCGCAAGGTCTTTCTCCGATGCACTTTGATTTCAGCATCCCTCACTCTACCGTCTATGATACGGCAATTTGTGCGGTACCACACAGTAAATATTAACGGTATGATAAAAGCAGTCCATACGAACGAGAACCCGAACGCTCCAAGAAACCAAGTTATCGCAACGACTGCGCATAATTTCATTCTACTGTCGAATTTCATTGTCTTATTTTTGGTGGATTCACAAGTAAAATGGCATTTCCGAGTTCCTTTTACACATCAGTTTGATTTGCATGAAAATAAACTTGTGAGTAAAACTAATTTTCATATGAAAGGTTTTGCACCAGGACTCGTTTTAAAACAAGAGGCAAGCGACAACTCCAGTCGGAAATAGCCTATTTAAAAATACACATACTGTATCTTATTAGCCAGTTAGTGTGTAGTATTGCTGTACAGTTTTACGAGTTGTGCTGTACTTTGACGAGCCCACAGAATTATTATCCAATTGCTTTTAAACCGTCAAAAAACGAAGAATTAGAAGCGCGCGCTTACGGTTTCCATAGCACCTAAATACCAACTTGACAAATGAACTAACTACAGTCGAGCTGGCCGTTTGTGGTCGCTTAATAGGGGCTCGACTGTATACAATATCGCTCAATATTGCGGGAAACAGGGCTGAATAACGTCTGTGCATGCGTGGGATGTCATGACAACAAGAGAAAATTTCGACGCGAACGCCTGACGGTGTGCCGGTTCTTTCGTCGTTTTGAAACACGACGGCAAGGAGAGATAAATGTCTTTTATTTCCGCACCAAAACGCGAGTATTTCCTTTTCCTACTTTCGCAAATAATAATTTGAACACTTCATAGTTTACATCGAATTTTTTTCGCCAAGAAATGCCGGGGAATACGAGAAAACATGAGTATATAAAAATGTACTGCTTCGTTTCTGCATTTTTCGCGGACTCTGGGCTTCGTGGCTATTTTGTCACGGGTGTCCAGAAAAGAAACCATGGTATTCAAAAGATATGTTTTCACTCAGTAATAGGCGGATACGCTGCAAGTTTTTAAATATAAAGTTTACAGGTAAACTCTCATTCAATGCGAAACAAATCATGGTGTTTCATTTTTTTGAAAATTCCGCCATTTTATGTATGCTGTTGCTATGGTTTTAAGTTGTCATCCCCAGTTTCCTGGCGCGCGCTTGGGGCATGCGCAGACGTTATTCTGCCCTGTCATCGCGGGATATTTGCACTCTTCTAACTGCATGAACTTGGATACCAAAGACCCACACTACGCTAACGCAAAAAGGAATAATTAATCTGAACCTCATAACTGAAGCTTTCCACTAACCCGGAACCAATGAGATCTTGGTATTTTACAACCTGTTTACATCTGTCTACTTGGCAAAAGTCTCGTCAGTTCATTACTAATGTAAAAGTATTACCATGCAATGTTTTGCGTTGTTTATTTGGAAGATTTCGTGCGGAAAAGTACAAAATTTGTACGAATTTCCAGTACAAAATGCACACAATATTTGATTTGAAAATTTCTCAAGTGTTTAAGGATTATTTTCAGTGCAGTGTGTTTAAAAATAAATATATATTTTTAAGGTGTTTACGTTGTTTAGTATCAAGTGACCAGCTATTTGTTTTAAACTAAAACAATGTCAGAAAAACAATGGATTTAAACAGTTCTCTACGAGATTTGGTTTCTCTACCGACAAACGAAGTAGCAGTTTCTTGGTTTCGACACTTTTTAAACTTTAAATTAATTTGCTAGTTTATACAAGTTGTCTGCACGACGTTATAACAACCCTGTTTAATCCGCCCTGCAAGAAAGCGGCCTTCAAAATACTGCGACATAAATATTTTTTATCAACGACTAAATTTATTAATATTTGTGTTAGTAATATGCAATGGGGTGATTTTCTCCACAGAAAAAGTCACTCTGTCTTCCCTGCAGCGGAAACATAACTATACGCATGCAAAATCGCAACCACGCAGAACAATTAATTAACTGTCTAGTACATCATAGTTACCATCGATTTAACACAAAGTTAAGCCATTCTGCTGTTTCCTCGTCTCGCAAGGCCTTTCTCCGATGCACTTTGATTTCGGCTTCCCTCACTCGATCATCTATGATGCGGCAATTTTTGCGGTACCACACAGTAAATATTAACGGTATGATAAAACCAGCCCAGACGAACGAGAACCCGAACGCTCCTAGAAACCAAGTTATCGCAACGACTGCGCAAACGAACAAAGACAAACGAAGCTGTGTGTCGTCTCGCTCTCTCTTAGCTTGAGCCTCCGACGCATCCGGGGTGTTTGCCGACATACTATTCCCGATAAGTTAGCTGCGTAAAATGTGCACAAATTGTACGTTTTTCTGCATAATGGGGGTGGCTCGTTTAAGGATTTGCCTTCAAAATCGAGCCCAGTGTTTCCGATTAATTATTTAGAGGTACCTGCTAGTTTTAAAGCGTTTAATGCAAAAAAACAAGGATTGAAAATAAAATAACAGAAAGTTGGCTCCGGGTATTCCCGGCGCATCACATCGAACGTTCGGAAATCGAACTCAATCGAACTTAATCGAACGATTGAGTTCGATTTAGCCGGTTCGGTCATTGAACGAAATCGAACTCACAAAAAAATTGTGAATCGAACAAAATCGAACGTTCGATTCAGTAAGTTCGGTCATCGAACGAAATCGAACTCGCATCAAAAAAATTGCGAATCGAACAAAATTGAACCGGTTCGGTTTAGATAGATTCAGAGTCGGGACAGTCCAAGGGCGATCTAAAGTTTTGTTTCCTATATTTCCATGGTATTCTGAGTTTCTTATTATTAGGCCTGTGAAAATGTCATTTTGTTCACAAAGGCGGCAAAAGAGTTCAAAACAAACAAAATCGAACGATGACATTCGATTTGGTTCGGACCTGAATCGAACTCACAAAAAATTATGTGTTCGATTTCGTTCGATGACCGAACAAAATCGAATTCAATCGTTCGATGATGTTCGATTAAGTTCGATTAAAATTTCGTTCGATTTCGTTCGATGTGATACGCCGGGGGTATTGCAAACAACTAGCGATTGTAAATGTTTCATTTAATGTTTCATTTCTGACACCATACTGTTACCGTGATGAAAATAAAATATTACATTATTCTAAACGTGAACGTTATTTTCTTAGAAATGTATATTGTATATATACACAAGTCTCAGGGCTACTATGATTAATTACCTTGAAATTTTGGACCATGCGCCTGACAGGTTTGCAGCCCGGGGGGGACTTCAATATGAAATTTAAATTGACGGGGGTGATCGTCGGAAATTTTGAAAGGAACGCCTAATAGGTACCACACAACCCCGCTTTGTGAGTGTGGCTCGAATTCGTTTTCACCCCGATTTTCCGGGATAACTTAATCAGTGGTCATTTTAGATTTAAACACCCTAAGGGTACCAAACCACCCCCGTCACTTTTATATGAAATGTCCCCGGGGAGGGGGGGGGGGGGGGGGTGAGGTTGCAGTCAAAACGGCTAACCAGTTTAACACTGAACTAGGAACAACGCTTTCAAAATTTGAGAGTGGTTTCGATTCTTCGTTTCAATCTTCACGTCCAAAAAGTGGTTCTCAGCTGTTTTAAACCAGACAAACTGGTTTCCATCTCTAAAAGAGTGGAGTTAGTCAAGGTCACCATATATGGGAATATCACGTGGATTAGGTGTAGCAGGCTGATAGACAGTTATTCCTTAGCTACGAAAGGGAGTGCTGCTTTACAAGTTGAAATATAGAAGTTACAAGAGTCAACCTCATTTAGTACACTGAAATACCAGAAAATATACACCAAGCATTAATTAAGCGGATTTCGTCCAATCAACATTCGATATTTATTTAAATGAATCTGGGCTACGGTTGAGTGATCGCATTATTGCATAGACGTTTAATATTCATAAATGGCCGCCTTGCAATTTTTTGTCCGGCTCAAAGAAATTGAGAATATTGCGTTAAAAAAAACATTACAAAATATATTGTCGTGAGAAGTTTGAGCGTTTTTGGTTTAACGACTGCAAAGTATGGCTAATTAAAATGTAAGACATTTGTATTGTAACCCCTATTGTTAATGATTATTATAAGTTTTCCACCATTTCAATTTCCGATTCTTATTTTCCAATCAAAAAATGGCGCGAGCACTCGCGAGTACTCCGAAACTGTTGCGCGCGCAATGAGGATGCGTCATCTTCGGTGACGAAAACCTGACGGCTCAGTCAACTACCGGAGACGGGATTTAACTGGTACTTGTTACCGGTTTATCACCTCACGGAAAATGAGTCGGGCAAACATTCAGTCTTTCTGTTGTAGCCACGCGAGTTGCGCAAACCTTTATTTAACCACGGGTTTTATTATATATATATTATATTATATAATTATATGCATTCTCGTCTCCAGACCCCTGGATGTACGCGAAGAAGACTGACTGACTGTTGTGAACGTCTTGAAGGTCTTCTATTGTTGCCATTAGTCTCCACACTCTTAATGTATGGCTTGGAATAGACCCCATTTTAAAATTCGCCAACTTTACCATGGGAAACATGGCTCTAAATACTGTGTTTGAACGGGAATCACTTGCCAAATATTTCATGTAAAATATGATTTCTATAATATTCATGAATATTTTGTCTTCTTATAAACTCCCTTTATCTGGCAAAATAATTGAAGCTCAAAAATTTGAGGTCTGAAGACGTGCTATGACACACGCACACAATCCACTTCACCTTGTGACTTTTCCATCTGTAAAGTCGGAGTCAGCCCGCCTAATTACTTGACAGGGTTTTACAGACAAATGGCACGAAAACGTGACTGCACGTTTCTCAAACGCAGCACAAATATTTTTATAGCCATTCATTTGACAGACATCTTGAGCTTACAGTCCGTGAATATTTAAGAATCATATGTCGGCATTGACGATTTGCCATACGATTCGCATATTTAGCGACATGAGCTGGCCCAGGATTCAGTTCAAAATGGCGGATGGATTTTATGTTAATTTTACGTTTGCAAGTAAATACTTGATCGTTTCAAAACTACTTTGGATATTTTCATCAACTATCCCACGAGTAAATATTAAATATGTTAAAGAAGGTGTTAAAAATATCTGGTTTAGCGTTTGCAACAATGTGAAAGGTGTGTCATATTAATATCACGTGACACTGCTATACCACAATGCCATGTGTCCCGTGTTAGCAAGTGTAATGTGTTCTTAGCTGTTTTTGCGTCAAATTCTGAAGCACTTTTTTCGCTTTATAAATATAAACCTCGCACTTCGTACTTCGTACTTCGTACAACAACCGCTTAACCGAGGATTAAAATGGCGAGTACGTTAACGGACCGCGAAATGGACGATCTCCGCGACAATTTTGGTTTGTACGATACAGTTGGAGACGGCAAGGTCGAATCGGCGAATATTGGGCAAGCGTTGCGATCTGCAGGTCTGAACCCAACACAAGCTGAAGTCGCCAAGGTGTTGAAAGAAATAGATCCCAACGGTAACAAAAGGATTTCCTTCGAAGAGTTTGTCCCAGTGATGTTGTCGTTTCGCTCTCGGAAACACAAGTACAATCAAGATGTTTTTATCGACAGCCTTAAAGTTTTCGACACGGATAATTCTGGAGCCATCAGCTCTGGCGAACTTCGCCACGTCCTTACTGGCTTAGGAGAAAAACTACGCGATGAAGATGTGGACATGCTAATTCAGGGCTTCGAGGACAACCAGGGGCAAATTAATTACGAGGATTTTGTTAAGAGTGTTATGAACGGCTGAGAACAGATCTTTATGAATTTGTTATTGTATGTCGCGAATTGAACGCGCCCGACACGAGGTCTATGAGATGTTGTTGTTTTTTTTCGCGTGTACGATTTCGAGGAATAATGTTTATTGAACTTTATAAAGACGTTAGAAATTGACTTTAATATGATAGATCCGAATGAAGGTATAGCTGTATGCCTTGTAGGTTAGCTGAACGACACGAATTTTCTTTTATAGCACAATTATATATCTTGTTTTAACAAAAGCTTATCGCTGCGTGTCAAGTGCATATTCAAAAGTATTGTACTTCACGAGAATACTAGCGAAACGTGCATCTGCAGGGGATAGCTAAATAGCAAAAGTTGTATTTAAAATTGAAAATAGAGTAAAACATCAAGCAATGAAAGAGCTTGGAGATTTAGCTGTCCTGTACGTCTTGTTGTTTCCCATTGTGTATGAATAAGGTGCAGAATATTCCATCCTTGTATTGTTCACGCTTCAACGCATATCGCTCGCTTTCTCTTTGAACCAAAACATAATTCGCATTTTTACTGTTTCGCTTATCTAAATCGGCGAAATGAAAGTAAAAATCTCTGTTGATAAATCCGCCTGACTGTTTTGTTATCTAATCCAGCTTTCTCCACGGTTGCACGCAGTTCGTGTTTTTAAAATACAAAAATTAAATGCAAATTAAGTACAATGAAAATTCGTGTCCCCCAGGCGAACAGTTGTGAGACAGGTATTGTTTGACACATTTGGCTCATCATATGCCTGCGAATTTGCATACACAAAATTGTACCGCGGAAATGAAATATGTTAATCAATTAACTCCTGTTTGGCAAAAGTCTGAAGATAAATAGACCATGGTTAAAAACTCGGATAAAACGTATGCTTCGTGGCGACAAAAAATAGGTAAAACGATAAAAATGGACGTTTTAAACGAATTTAGTCACGTGGTATCGAATGCTATCAAAGTAAAGACATTTTCGTTCACGAATCGCACGGTTGGGTATGCTGTAGACGAAGTAATTACCTTTTCATTATCTTATTAACTACATGTAATCTATAAATTTCTGAACAAATCTATCCGCGCTACTTCCGATGTAATGTCGACTGAAGTAAAAATTTCCCATTTTCAAAGTTGGTCTTGATCGTTAGAACAGCTGAGCGTATTGACACTTTGTCAACAAACAGCTTAGCGCGAATTTAAAATATGTTTTATTTGATATAGCTTTACGCGATAGGGGCCAGTGAATTTAATTCAAAGTAAAATAAAATAATACTGCTATCATGGACCGCCGCGGTTGATAAGTTTAATTACCTTATTGTCGTACATTTCTTGCATGTTAGTTCTGAAAATCTGCGATATATCGAATTATTGATGAATTACTTTATTCTCGTTAGTTGTCTGCTTGACTATGTATTGATATTCTAAAGAGAAATTACGAAATGATCGCTGTTTTAAAACTTTGTATTTCATGAGAATACTTAGAATTTGATACAAAAGAAGCAATTGATCAATCTTTAGGTAGGTATACAGTATAGCAGAACTGCGGGTAAAAGCAGCCGTCAACGTGAAACTTTGAATTGATTTTCTGAACTACAGAACACGCTTACATCCGGGTAACATGCGTGGTAGAGTTGACTTCATGTCAGATCACTTCACGTAACAACAACGTCACACCCAGACCAACACCAATCGGAAGTCAGGAAAGCCAGAGGGAGGAGGGGTATACTACCCGAGGACACAAACACAATTTGAGAGTACACTGTCAAGTCCCCGGGACTAGCCGTGCTTACTGCCAGCTCTTTGTAGTTTCGCTGGCTGGCAATTCCTTCATGAGAAAACCCATCAACTTTTTAATCGTAAACATGGCCATGTCCGATCTGCTCATTGGTCCTCTTGGCCAGGCCTTACGTAAGCCGCGATGTCCCCGCTGTTGTGTCTATTCAGAGCCTGGTTCTGATAGCAGCGGATCGAATTTGGAGCCGTGGATTTCCCCTACGTTCCCCATTCATCAGTTCAAAGCTGTGCCACTTCTTTATTCTCGCCACTCAGTGGATCGTCGCGATGGCTATCCAGTCCCCACATCTCTTCGCTTTCAAACTTGTTCAATATCCAGGAGGGCTGGTGTGTACAGCGTAGTGGAATGAATTCTTTGGAGAGTCCTCGTCCTTCGAAAATTACGTTATAGCAATATTTGTTATATGCCATTATACCGTAAACTGGCCGCTGCCCCTCCGGTTATAGGCCCATCCATCTCCCCGCTAACAAAAACAATATTCCGGTTATAACCCCCCACCCCCCACCCCCACCTCCCCCACGGATATAAGCCCCCCTACTTTACCTTATTTCTTTACTATCATGTCCTCACAGAAATTGTTGAACTTTAGACCATATTCATTTTCTTTCTTCCGTTTCATTATGTTCCAGCTGTGTTTAATGTTCTCAGTACTTGAAATTTATTTTTGTTCCCAATATATTGACTGACTTACGGGGCCTAAAGGCCTGAAAATGGAAAAAAAGTATCTTGATATTGCTGCATCAACTTGTTTCTTATTAGCTCATTTCGAAACGTGTTTTTTATTTCGCTTATAAGCCCCCCCCCCCCCCCGTTTATAAGCCCCTCTCGTTTATAAGGGACCTGACATTATTTACCGGGGGAGGGCCGCTAAGTTTTGAAGAAGTGGGCTCAGACATTGTGACCCTCCCCCAAATTGTAGCCCAAAAAATTGTGACCCTCCCCTTTGAAAGGACATAAAAATGAAATATAATAATAATTAATTAATATAATTAATGACAGGTCCCTAAGCCCACCTAAAACCCCTTACGAAGTTGTATAAGCCGAGTTATAAGCGGCAGTTTACGGTACCATTGGTGTTGATAGCCGTGCTGGCATCATCGTAGTAAAGCTCAAGTCACAGAAGACTCCAGGCGAGCAGTCGGTCAACGCTGGACAACAACGCTCAATAAAGGAATGACATATGCTGAAGATGGTCATTGCTATTGTTGTGGTGTTTACAGTATGCTGTCAGTATCTACTGGATTCTGTTCCTCTTTGCATCTGACAACACTGATGACAGGGGGGATAGAAAGTGCCCTTATAAATGGACCGCTTGGCCGCACGACATAGCGGTGTCGGGCAACCGAGTGTGCGCAGTAGCACTCAAATAGTTGCTAAGGGGATTGTCCACGAGAACTTATTAACCGGGCGTGGACCTAGGGCCCAGCCGGTTAGTAAAATAGCTTCAGTTTTTTTTTTTGTCGTGATTCACCTTATACCTCTACTCCGCCAAAGTGCTAGGAGGAGAGCTAGGGGATAGTATAAATATATATTCGCCTTGTGAAAGATTTTATCGGGGAAGAACGAAGCCCGGACTCCAGAGAGCGGCGGAAATCGAGCCTATGTGAAAGTTGGACTGGTCCAAATAAATATTAATTTAGGACCGCGTAAACACATCGGAGCGGCCAACAGATTTCGCACGTCGGTGAGTTTGACTCGTCAAAATATTAAATCATTGTACTGGGTGGACACACTAGGAGCGCCATTAGATCAAATTTTTTATCAAGGCTACGTTACATTTCGCCAGGGTCATGAATATTGTCCTGTTTCTTTTGTGTGAAATACATTTCTTCTCCGTAAAGGAAGACAGAAACTTGCTCAGACTCGCAGATTCATGTAAACAGAAACTTGCTCAGACGTGCAGATTTATATTTGGACGATTACGTCATAGGGTCACGTCGAATCGTGACTTGAAGAGATTGTCTGTGAGTTGCGTACGTACATCACATACACTAGAAGCGCCATTAGATCAAACTTTTTATCAAGCTACGTTACATTTAGCCAGGGTCATGAATATTGTCCTGTTTGTTTTGTGCGAAATACATTTCTTCAGTCCGTAAAGGAAAACAGAAACTTGATCAGACTCGCAGATTTATGTAAACAGAAACTTGCTGAGACGTGCAGATTTATATTTGGACGATTACGTCATAGGGTCACGTCGAATCGTGACTTGACTCTGCTGTTTATTTAGTGTGAAATACATTACTTTTTCGTGTTGGTGCAGCATTTCACTTCCTTGTACGCAGAAGATTTATAAATAACAACCATTACGTCACAATATCACATTTCGACTCACGCAATTTGTCGAACTGTGACTAGAATAGCTGCGAATGATGATGGTGCAACGCGGAACGTCTGCGATTGATGGTTCAACAACGATTCGTACCTATGTTGGCGTGTTTTTTCCTCTTATTCAACTCTGGCTTTATATTGAGGAATGATCTTCAAAGACTGCTCAGAGGCAAGAAAATTGACAGTAGGCACTATACGCAAACATCAGACTTCAGCGTGACTGCCGTGACTAATCTGATAGATTTCAAGCAAGAAAGCAGGTAAAACTGCTTTCTTGCTTGATAAAAAAAAGCCCGGTTATATTTTCTTCGAAAATTCTTGTTAACAATAAAAAAGCATTTCAGGCAAGAAATTCACACCTAAAATTAGTATGCAAGATAATAAAAATGTGTTTTTCCTTATTAGTTGTTTTCGCTCGAAATCCGATCCAGAACGAAGACGTGTTATTTTCGTTGTTGGCTGATTTCGCTTCGCCTCGTGTATCACGATAAACATTTTCATCTACTTCGCTTCCCGTCAGTAGCACTGCTTCACGTCGCGTATCCAAAAGGCCTTCAAACGCAGGCTGCGAGATATTTCTCGGCGGCGTGAAAAATCAGGTCAAAAATCCGCCTGAGCTGGTTTAGCCTGCTTCAGATACTTCAACACTGTTTCCTATTTTACGGCTTACGCAAATTGTGCCATAAACCCTTGCATCTGTTTTATTTTCAGTGGAAATTAAGTGGTCAGTGGTCTTAAGAATCTCCCGTTCGCTGCTTTAGTGTACTGCAGTCTTGTAATCAAGTCACACCGTAGTATTCCTTTCAGAGAGTAGAGCGGTTCGTAAAAACAATCAACCAAAATCTAGTCCGTTCGGTTTTCCACTCATTTGCTAAACGTGGGATTTCTCGAATGGTCAGAAACAGGGGGGGCAGGCAGCGCCCTTTGATCTTGCCGCTTTTCCGCAATACATGATCGCACAAGTAAAGAAATCTGTCAATCATTCGAGAAACGTACCTCTACGGGAGTTTGCTGTGGAATTTTCATCCATGGTGTCCCACAATGACCAAAGTTCAGTTAAACAGCGACCGAATCGTTCCCATAGATGTTTGGACGTGGAATCGCCAAAATATTTCTGAACGAACACAAACGCACGTCATGTCAGCCATCGTCCGCCATGTTTATTTTAAACAAACCAGTACTTAGTCTCGCTCGGCCAAATTTCTAAAATGTGCAATCATATATACTAGGTCCCAGGCCTCGCTGCTAGCCCCCCCTGGTCAGAAAAGTACCTGTGATTCTTAAATTTATTTTTAAGATGCAAGCCTGAACAGTATAACTGGCCCAGAACGCGGATGATGTGATTATATACAGAAGGGCCAAACACTAGAAACCAGTAAATATTCATTACGGTATAGTTGTTTGTAACGTAATAAATAGAGGTTATTCAGCGGAAAGTTGTGTAATACGTCTGGGTATTTTTACGAGTCAGTTTTTATTTTTCGAGCCTTTAGGCGAGAAAAAATAAAACACTGACGAGTAAAAATGCCCAGCCGTATTACACAACTTTCCGCTGAATAAATTGTTTATTATACGACATAATATATTTCCTAAAATATAGGCTTTCAACAGTCAGTTTTCCGTAGCGCGCGGTCATGGGGACTGAGACCCGTGTAATACGGTCTCATATCTGCTCTCGTCTTTGTGCGTATTCGCACTCTAAAATGCCATGTCGTGTAATAATATTCAGTTATTCCTTGCAAAATTGAAGGACACGCCTTTTCTCTGTAAAATGGAACTTTTAACAAGTGATCATACTTCTGTACAGTCGACCAGTCGACCTGAAACTTGTAAATAATATTTAGTTCAAAACTGTTCAGTTGCAAAATTTACTACTACCGATCGTTTCGGTGTAATATCTGTTCGGAAGGCCTATAATCGCCTCAGATATTCGGTTAAGGAAATGTCATCTTGAACTTTCTTAATATGAGAAAATTAATGCCTTTTGTTTTCGGAGAGATAAAAATGTCGTTTCGGGTACAAAAAAGGTCAGCTAGGATTTTCGGAAAGGCAAATTCAGCTCATAAATTCGGGTAATAAGATTTCCTTAAAATTTTCTTCAGTTTGAAAGTTCAGCTGACGTATCCGAACAGATACATTTTTGTTAGCGTTTAAAAATAAGCCATTAAACTGTACAAAAAGCACAGTTATAACGTAAAAACGACGTTTCGACAGCTACAGGAAAATGTTGTCATTATGTGCCCCTGAGTTTTGTTTTCGCTCGACGATCTATCAGGGAAAATCGGGAAACTAGGAGCTGCTTGTAATCTATTGACTGATGTGACAGACTTTCGCTGGACTTTTTTAAAACATTCATAGCATCAAGGTCGCTCCACTCGAGCTGCTGCCCGATGAGATCTTCCGATTCCGTTTCACATGTACATTGATGAGCCTCTCTATGGGTACCTCCAGTCTTCGATGTCGTCGCTTTTTTTTTAACAAATCGTCGATTTTTTTAGCCAAATCGTCGTTTTTGCATCGGGAATTATTCAATGCATGACAGTGTTAGAAGCAATAAATAGCCCTGTGGGTTTCGAAGACGTGCCTTTACGCTTTACGCACACTGGAAAGTTCGTATTTCATACGCCAAAGTTTTACGCCACGCCGTTTTTGCCTAAAAAATCGTTCCGCCAGCCTGCCATAAAAACGTTTTCTAATACGCCACACGCCGGCCGACGCCAGCGCTCTTATAGCCTGTCCCCACGAGAATGGAGAATTGGAGATTGCTATGAATCGAATGTTTGGAAAATTTTGTTGGCCCCCTCCTTATAAACAGGTCTGGATTCGTCACTGTTTATGATAAGCAACAGTTAAAATTGTTTAGGTTAGTTTTTTGTTTGGGGGTTTCGGATTTACGCCACGCCAGCGCTTACAGCAAGAAAAAAGCCCTGTGAAATACGCCAAAAGTTGGCGTAAAAACCTAGCTCCACGCCAAAGATCTTCGGCGTAACATACGAACTTTCCACAGTATGGTCAATTACGCTTTGATAATCGTTTCGATGTTGACGGTGTTAACTGTGTTAGCGGTCGACATCGTTGTTATTGTTGAGAAAAAGCTGGAAAAGATGACTGATAATCGTTCTGACACATTTTTAAAATATTTTCTATCTGATCATGATACATGTAATTTGTAAATCTTCGCTTCAATCACGAAGATCGTCGTTTTTTAATGGCAATCGTCGCGTCTTCGATTTCTTCGGAAATACCCATAGAGAGGCTCATTGATGCATATGAGTATGGTGGGTGTTCCTTAATGTGTTAATCATCGTGTTACAGAACACGATTTTAGAATGGCACATGAGCTAGGCATTGATCGAGTTAGTATAAAGCAATTAACACTAGACGTTCTTCCGTGTCGTCACTCAATGTCTTCACTGGAGTCTATTTTAAACTGTAAACAGGAAGTTTTAAGCCCTGTGCAAGGTCAGTAGAGTTAAGTTTTATTAATTCGAAAACATCTAGGATTGGTTGATAATTTTAGTACTTCAAGTTTATTGGTTTTCATTCACAGAAGGGAAACCAGTCCGCTGAAGTTGTCAAAGTTTGGTTATTGACCCGCTGGCTGATCTTGCTGCATTCAGGATGGCAAGCAATGATTCCAAGTCGTCTGTTATAAGTAGTCAGCCGGCCGATGGATTGAATGTTAAATGTGTTTTACTCGACAGCAACCTTGTTCCATCGAAGATCGAAGACAGCAAGCTTGTACCAAGTCAAGCAAAGCAGTTGATTGAGAGATACGCGCCCCGCACTAAGTTCTTAATCGATAAACTGAGGAAGGAAAACAGCGCAAAGGCAGGGAGAGCTCACAGACCTGACACATCCAGACAAATAGTTACCGCGTTGGGATCCAATGAGGCCATTTATTCGCTTGGAGATTGCGGATTGTTTGCCGCAGTTCTGACAGCCTACAACAACCACTGGAAACTACGAACCTCTCCAGACGACTGGTGGTTCTGTGTAATCAAACGAGTCGCCTGCGCCATTGACAAGAACGCGAAGAAAGAGTCCGTTCGCAAGATGTTTGTTGATCATGAAGGAAAGAAGACCATCGAGGTGGAAGTGCCCGACATCAGCATCTACACCGTCGACTACAGCTGGTTCTTTGAACAAATAACGAAAGCAGTCAAAGATAACATCAAAGTACCGGAGTTCGTGGATGGAATGACAGCGGATTTCAGCACCACAACTCCAGTGCAGAAGATCGTTTCGCAGATTACATTGATGAATTCAGTTCAAGAGTATTTCAACTTTGGTGTGATGTGTGGATGTGGAATTCCTGCAGTGGAGATGTTAGGTACTGAAGACGACTGGAGCAAATTAAAGTCCAAACTGAAGGTACTGCGAACACTGCTTGAACCCATAGAGAACGATCTCGATTTGCCGTTGGAGTGGTGGGATGTTGTCGAAAAAGTGTTCTGCAAATTGTTGGCTACCTACCAGGGGAGACCAGAAAGCGAATGGTGGAGCCATATTATGAGCTACCAGAATGTGTACGCGTCAGGTATATATTTCGTACCTGGCGAGTACCGTTACACAGGATGGATTACCGAGTTTTTGGAGGGGAACAAATATGCCATGGATATCGAAAGGATGACGAGTGGCCTAGTTAGTGCTCCACTCAACCTCAAGCACCCTTCTGGCATGGAGGACACTGCCTCGGTTGTGGCAGGAATGCTGGGTTTTACTGTCCATATTGACGACGCTAAAGAGGTGTCTGTACAGCCGTTCCAAGGCTGGTCTCTTCTGTTGTGTGGAGACTCACCTTTTCACGATACTTCATTTCTGAATAAATGTGCCGGTGAAGCTTTTTGATTGAAAACCATTGCTTGACATGATGAACCATCTGTTTGCGGAATCATACATGGAGGGCGTTTTTATTCGTAGGAAATAGTAATTTTCTGCCTGTACGAATGATAGTACATTTACATATGCAGATTTATGAAATATGTTTTCATTTCCAAATATCTTTGAGTTAATTTTCAGCGATAATCGTCTTGCGATCTTCAGAAAATCTTACAGCTTAAATCTTACAATCTTAAGTAACTAGTTTCGACCTTCCAACACAAATTGAATTGGTTTTCGAAAGACGCAATTTAAAAGCGGAGAAGCGGAAATATAACTTTTGAAAATCAGTATTCATCTTTTGTAGATCGTATTTTTATAAATTTATTGTAAAAGAAATAACTGTGGTTAGTGTGCCAGACTGTCAGACAATCCAGCTTTCTTGAAAGAAGCTGAGGAGCTGTGTAATTGTTTATAGCTGCTATATTATGTGTTCATGTGTATCCATCTGTGTATTGAATATCAATGAATAGGCCATGACCGCTTATAAGCTACGAGCTACACCAAACATCAGTTGTGAAATTGATGCACCTTATATTGTAACTGTTTAAATTGGTACTAGCGAATGCAAGTGTTTTTCTATTAATCATTTCTGCATTCAGGAACAGCAAGCCGCACGACCACTGCCAAGGGCACGCTTTTGGAGAAAACAAGGTTGCACAAAAATACGGCAACGAGTAGCTATCCAATCGGGCACTTGTGACAACCAGTTACATGTACGTGGGTTCAGTGCTTTATTTTTTTTATCTTAGGATAATTATATTTTTTATCGAGTCTAGTATTTGTCCATAAAGGTTACCAATAAACGGTTTGCGACCGACTTCATTTGAGTATATTTCATTTCCTTATGACGTAATTTCCTCGTGCGTTTTTATTTCCTTGTGAGCGTATATTTCCTTGTGTCCTTGAGTTTATCCCCCCTCTTTCCCCCTCTCCCCCCTCACCACCAGGGAATCGAGTTATCTCGTGACATGTGTTATTTTTACGAGTATATATAGAGATTGCCTCATGGTTGGTGAGCGCGTACGATTTTTATTGGCGAATTGTGAAGAATAACAGACGAACGAGCGAGGGAGGGTAGGTGCCGATTGTGAGGAACGTGGGCAAAAGACAAATGAACATGAGCAAAATACAAATGAGGAGGTAACCATGGCAACCTCATACGGGTCAACCCCCCCCCCCCCCCCCCCCCCCCCCTGGCACCTGTCACACTGATGTCTCAGTGGAGAATAAAAGGAAAAGTACTTACCAGATCCCAAAATACTGACTAAGGACCAAGAGGTGGGTGGGTGGCGCAAACAGAAGGCAAAATACCAGCCGAGGTAAATCGCACAAGCAAGCCACGATGGCAACTCTTCTTGGAAACAACTCAAACTGCGCATGCATCAATAGATAACCCGCTGGCCACAGAAGATCTCCCAGTTAACTAGATTATTGATAATCTCATGAATATGATTAGCTTGATAAATTATTCTTTTCATTGCGAATTGTGTGAAGGAAGTATAATGCTAGTTTGAGTAAACCATTTGTCAATATGCAAGTGCAGCCCAGTGTGCCCCCCCACATTCACTCTGTTTACTTTGCTTCCTGTGGTTGAAAGCTAATAATTATTGATAGTGAAGGTCTGGGAGATGGCCATCACAGTAAATAACACTAACAAATTCATTATATTATAGAGGCACAAATTGCAACAGTGACATTTATTGAAATTTCTTGAGATAAATTCAAAACGGTGTTACATGTAAAAACAATGTATGGTGTATACATAATATTCCAAATTTGATGCTTTTCTTAAAAATAACATTCTAACAAATTGGGAATTTTTAGCAACTTGACACATCAAGAAATAACAGTATGATTTGTTGATAATATAGAAATACACCTTCCACTTTTTCCATTGTTTTAATAGGGCCTGAAAAAAAAAAAGATTTCCATTAAAAGGTACCAATGGATTTTACCAAGAGACTATGATCTAAGAGAACACATCCCCCATACATGGGCCTCTTCCAATGATAATCTTTTTCAATCTAATTTTAGCGTGTGGTCATACTGCGCGGCTATTTTAAAGAAGACACCTGATTGGTCAGTTGTAATGGCGTAATGAAATTTAAGATTTGGCGGCTTTTGCTGTTCTGATGTGACAAAATGGCCTCTGTAGAAGGTATCACCAAGTCCTCTCTTGGTATCACGACTATCACGTTCGTCGATGAATCGCAAACTTTTGATTATGAAAAGAGTGGTCCGATGATCCGATGAAAGTGATGTCGAATCAACAGAAAGCCGGGATGCGAGCGCTTCTGAGGAAGATGTTGAAAAGTCGAGCTTCGAAAGCGCGAGCTCTGAAAGCGCGAGCGCGAGCTCAAGTGAAAGCTTTGCCACTGTTGACGAAGACGACGAAAGCGACGAAGCAGAAAAAGCATCAAAGACGAAAAAGAAAGGCGCAGCATCAAAGAGTACTGCAAATAAACAAAATGTCGCAAAACCTCGTGGACAAAGAAAGAATAAAGACAGCAATGCCATGTCTAATGAGGAATTGGAAGGCTTGTGTTTTGAACTGGGAGAGAAAAAGGAGGAATTGACAGCTTATACTAAAAAGAAGCTAGAAGCTACTGGGGATATTAATTTCTTCACGACTTGAACAGGAGTGTGTGCACCACCCATATTATTGAATTTGCCAGTTAATATAATTATAAGCTTTTGCTTGCGTTAATTTCGCTCGATCGAACTGGGCTGATTCGGTCTTAAATCTTGATTCTACAAGCTACATGTAGCTTATAAGCTTACAATGTAAACTCGGTAAGTTAATTTGTTTTGAAACGAGCTACATATATTTTCATTTGCCATGGCCGAGTAAAACGACTCGATTTATGACCACAAATCACGGTCACATGGCTCAATAATAAGCTGCAATATGAATAACTCGGTTTGTGTTTTCTGTGCTTCGGTACACAACTAACCACAACAGCGTGCCTATAAAGGCCGAAGCGGGTTTGACACCCGGGGTTTGACAACACTACTGAAACGGCAACCGCAGAACTATACAAGCACCAGGAGTCGAACACATTAATTTCTCTCAGACGTCGATAAATTGTTGAATAACATTACGTCCTATTGAAAATGGATATTCAATGTACTAACTTACCGATTTGAGCGAAAAAACCCACGAGTATCGCCACAAAACAACACGAACAGCAAACGGAGATGGCATATGAACACGACAACGAAGGAGCTCGTTACCAGTTCCCGGCCGAGTACCCCTGCAAAAACCGAGGGGCGGACGATTTTCGAACGCCAATCTTCAATCTTCACATGAAATCTCAAAATTTCCTGGGTGTACATGTACACAGAGGTCGACGACACGTCAAATTAGGATGCGTTCTCGTTCCTCGAACGCAATAAATACTGAGATAATTACCAAGTAGAGTGAAAAAATATATATTTTCAACATTGACGTCGCCGGGGCGAAAGCAAACTTTGTTCACTACGAATTACATTCTTACTCTTAAGGCCCGGTTCAAACGTCGGGCTATCGTCATGTCGAACTCAAATGATCAATTAAGTTCGACATTAGCGCGATTGTACTGAGCTCGGCGACAGAGTCGCGCTTAGGCAGTCGTGCTACGCGACTTGATTCAAACGTCGAGCTACAGTCGCGCTAACGTCGAACTTATATTCTATTATTCAGTACATTCCCTGTTGCAGGAGTTTTTCTCTGTATCTTGAATTCTTTTCTTGACATTTAAAAATTATCCCAAATCTGTAGGAACGAATCTTGAAGCCATAGAATTTACAGCGACAAACAGTATCAACTTAAAGTAATGTGGCGGTAAAATCTGATACGATGTTTTTCACCTGTGAAAAAAAGTCGTTCAGGCTTCTGATTGGTCATACGATATTTTTCACTAGTAATAATTTTTCATCCAATATTTTAAGGGGCTGACTCAAGCGAAAAGTTTAGTAAAAGTCGTAAAAGGGATGCAGTGTTTCAACCGTGGGTATGTGAAAGGGGTACCATTTTCTCTGGAAGGTATATGAAAGGGTTACCTTTTCTATCAAAAATGGTATATAAAAGGGTTAAGGGTTTGGACCTTGGGGCGGAGCCTCCCCGTATAAAACTTGTTGTCTGAGTACCCCTACCCCCAGGGTCTAAACATCCGATGGCAGCAAACCTCTTCCCTCACCCCAACTCCTAACACATAAAAAAGGTCTGCACTTCGACAAAAGTGGTCCACACTCCTCCTGGATGTGATGCTACAATAGTCCATCGCAAGTTATCCCCCAGCATTTTTGTCAGTTTACCCTAACAGTTTACCGGTACTCCTTGGGTGGAGAGAGCCACTGACAGTAAAGTGTTTTGCCCAAGAACACAACACAATAACCCCAGCCAGCGCTCGAACCCAGCCCGCGCGCTCGATGCGGAGTCCTACGCCCTAAGCATTAGGCTACCCGCGCTATACCTCCCCCCCCCCCCCCGCCCCACCCCACCCGACACATACACACCCTCTGTTATGCAATTTTTTTAATGTCTCCTCTTCGCCGCGATTACTTAATCCCAATCAGACAGTAATTTTTTAAGAACAGAATAATGAGTTTACTTTAAAAAAGTCTCCCGACCTTGATTCAGGAAAGTGTTCAACTTCATGTTGTAAATGGATAAGGAGTTGAAACTTCGAGCCGAAAGAAAGTAATCTATGCCCGAAGCTAAACGAGAAAGGATTTTTGAAAAGCAAACCAGACGCGGTGAGAACGTAAAACGAAAATTATCTCAATAAATATTTCAGGAACATTAGTATGCCCGTAGCCAGCTGGATTCGATAAAAATAGATACCTCCTCCAAGGCAAAGACAAAAATTCCACGAATCCGGAATAAGGAACTATAATTCAGACTAATTGCTTACGACCCTCGAGAAAAGCCGAATGTGAGACCGATTTTGAAACACGACGAAAACCGTTGGCGTTGTTTACACATTACAGGAAAAAAATGCCTCAGCTACAGATGATGTCTTACAAGTCGAAACGACTCTAAAGAGCCGCATGTCTTGACTCTCTGCCGTGTTCATTAGCCTCTTTTAGACCGTGCAAACACAATGAACACACAGCAAGCAATTGTCTTTATCAATAATTGATTCCGTTCATTGAGCAAAGACCCTTTTCTATTGTCTCTTTTGTTGGATAAATGTAATGGATTCAGTTGTACCCAGGTAGTGATTTTATTGTCAAATTGACACCCCCAAGGTATTAGCCAATGGCAATACGCTTGCTTGGAGCAATAATCATTTAAATTACCATTGCGGTACGGACTGAACGAAACTTCTGCACGACGACTTGATTAGTAATAACCGTGTTTAAACCAAAACAAACAGTCCTCCCTATCGGCAGCGATTGTAAGGAAACTTCGATCGAGAGCAATTTAACTAAAGTTTTTAGCGAGGTTATCAAAACCAACGTTGCGTTTTAAATGCCGCAAAGGATGGAAAAGCCTGACAACGCTAAGAATGGCCAGAAATCCGAATCCAAACAACCTTCAGACGCTGAACAAGAGAGACGCACGCTGCATCGTGAAAATCAATACCAAAGACTCATAATATCCATGCTCATATTTACGATCATAGCATGGCTCCTGGGAAAGACTGATGTAAGCATCATTTGGATTTTTGCCCTGCTAGCTTGGGTCTTCTTCTGGTGGAAAAATACAGCTACAAGAGTTATAGATCTCGCTGCTACACAAGCCGAGATTGATAAGAGACGAGAAAAATCATTGATGAATGCCGAAACAGCGGAATGGTTAAACTTTCTGATAAATCGATGGTAAGTGTGTATTTATCTCGGGTTAATAAGCCTTGTTATTGCCTTATACAAACTCGATATTTTATGTGTGTATTTTTAAGTGTATTACATTGTATAAGTTTGGTTTGTGCCGTTACAGTGCGACTACTATAACCGGGGCCACTTAGACAAAGAAAACCGAACCACCTTGCAGTATGGAAACGAAGAATTTTAACTTCAGTTGTTTGAGCCAATGAGTTTTCAGTTCAATACAACGTTTCAAGGTGGAATTGAGTTGAAATTCTCTATTCCGCTCTACAATATGTGATTCGTTTTCATTTCCTAAGTGGCACCGGTTACAGTAGTCGCACTGTAAGCTCGCTTCCGTACATAATAACGTTTTGACATAAGGCGCGCTTAGGTACCTCTCAGTTGAGAGTCTGTTATAAATTCTTAAACCAGTTTGACCAGAAAAAATACGCTTTTTTGTTTCTATTTTGTGAGAAAAAAGGATCACCGTATTCCTGCAGGTTTCCTGATAACAAATTTCCATGGATCCTTGTGACTATCTTACATGACATCATCAACAAAATAACAAGGGTATAAATTTTATTTTTTCCTGAGAATTTTTGAAATGGAAGTAAAAAAATCAAGTTGCATTTAAAATCAATTCATACAGCATATTTAACGTAAATGGCGTCCCTCGTGCTTTAATGAATCAATTCTGCCAGAAGCTGCTTTCAATTGTATTTTATTTCGAACGAGAACGTTCTTTCCTTGAGCAAACAAAAACACAATAATTTAGCTGGAATATAAAACGTCAAATACTTACAAACAAAGAAAAATCTAGAACTAAGAACTAAAGCACTAGAATTTTTGAAGAGGTAAAATATGACAATCACGTGACTGCTCTTCAAATTTAAGTTCAAGGTTAATTCGAAACATTGTCTTTGTTTTTTCACTCCTATCCTAGACGGAAAATTTACCACAGCACACACATTTTCGTCGTTTTCAAGAAATAATCACGCACAAGTCTTTAATATTTCATAATAATCTAATCTGATTAACTTAAAGCTCGACCGCATACATAATTTTGAAATTGTTTTTCATTTTCATTTCTTTAGCCCAGGTGACTGTCGCAGAGAGCTTATCGTTTCATGATTTGTCTGTTGTAATAAAATTCATCACCCATGTGCCATAGAAATAAATTTCCTTGAAGTCTTCTACGAAGTTTTCTCTTTAAAAAATATCGTAAATTATTTACTGGAAAATAATAATGCGACAGACGAAATTAATTTCCTCCGGCGTAGGTCTACTTTGAAAGTGATTTATTATTTCTTATTATATGGCAAACTGGTCCACGACGAAAAGGAGCATTCTGATTGGTTCCCTGAGCGGTCCGAATTTTGCAATACGGACCGCTAAGATGGACCGCTAACGAACTCATTTCGCCGAATTCCTTTTAAACATTGAACAAAGGAAAACTGTTTTCTATTAAGTAGAAACATTTTTCCTTATGTCTGGCGGACAATTTTGGGCTTTTTTGGCTAAACTTTTCGCAGTGGCCTGAAAAATGCAAGAATATGTTTAGCTTTGGCGCGCGCGCGTTAGCCGACTGATGGTTACATTAATTTATCAACAAATTTTTAAAAAAGCCATTGTAATAAAAACTTTATTGAACTAGCTTGTTCGGTCCGTATTGGGAAATATTGGTCTCGTTCTTTTTTTGCAAGTTTATGGACCTCGCCTTCGGTGAGGTCCATAAACTTGCAAAAAAAGAACTCGACCAATATTTTCCCAATACGGACCTCACGCTAGTTCAATAACATCTATATATTATATTCTGATAGAGCCAAAAGGCTTAGACTTTGATCAGATAACGATAAATTGATTGATGGAATTGAAAGCTTTGTGTTGAAGTGGAAGCCATAAAATACTAAAAGTAAATAATTTAGGACAAAAGATATTGAGGTAGTCGTTATTTTACAGACAGGCAATTAAAGTTGTCTACACCAACAGCTCGGTTCATAATTATTTTGTTGTTTAATTGGTAAACTTTAAATTAAAAACATTTTGGGCCGCATTATTTGAGAGTTGAAACAAAACGTAAAGCCTTTTTGGAGCCTGAGTGGCTCAAGGAGCCGCCGGTTTCTGTTGCATGAAATATTAAAGACTTGTACATGATTATTTCTACTACTAAATGTAGTATAACGACATTTTTATCAGATTTCTGCAACAATAATTTGCCGCTACTCACTTATATTCCTGGGTGGAGAGAGACAATGGGAGATTAAATTGTCTTGCCTAGCTAAGAACACAACGCAATAACCCCAACCAGCGCTAGAACCCAGACCGCTTGATCCGGAGTCCAACACACTAACCATCAAGTTAACGCGTCTCCCAGGATTTCAGTTTTACTGTTACACGCGTGTAAAGTAGCAGGCTTGATTCAATAGTTGTGTACTGAAAGCACCAAGGCAAGTAAATGAACACAAATGAAGCCAAACAGATGCAATTCAGTTTTGCCACTCGGCCCCAGGCTCAAATTAAACGCGCGTCGCAACACTGGCCGAAGAAGTAACGAACTCAGATTCATTTACAGTTGACTCGCACTGTTATTGATAAACGAGCTTTAGGTGTCCCCCTACCTCACCATCCCCTACTCCGGCTTGTTAATGTTTCCCAAAATGTTTCGATGTTTGTTCCGGCAAGCATGCAACATTTGTTGCGGACACAGCTTGAAATTTGCTTTTCAAACGTATTAATAATTCATCAAGTTAAAACAAACGGAGGTTTGGATACCTGGTGATACTTATCATAGATTTTTACGATTTTATTCCTTAGTTTTTGTTTAATTGATAAGATGTATCAAACACAGTATTTTGTCTGATTTCCAAACACCTCGAATTTCGTCAAAAAATACTCTGCTGCGCGTCGTATTTTCAACTCTCTCCTCGGTGATTGGAAATAAACAAATAGAAAGAAACACTGTCTCTCGTATTAAAAACTTTAAAAAACGTTCTCTGGCTATATACAATTAAAATATTTCGAGCTTTCGGCTATCAGACTACAGCCTTCGATGGATAATTTGAATTGGAAAAGACGTGACTACTAAAATATATACAAAAATAGGTGAGACTAAAAACAAAAAAGAATAATACAAAGGAAAAATAAGTGAAAATGAACTAATTGTTCTTTTGCAAAAGAATAGTGTATTGATTAGGAAGCGGCCTAGAGTTATTGTCTGCGTGACTAATTAAAGCAGTGTGCTAAGATTCTAAAGTTTTTCGGACACGAAAGGAACCCTTGTCGAATCTTGGCACACTGCTTTAATTAGTCACGCAGACAATAACTCTAGGCCGCTTCCTAATCAATATACTATTCTTTTGCAAAAGAACAATTAGTTCATTTTCACTTATTTTTCCTTTGTATTATTCTTTTTTGTTTTTAGTCTCACCTATTTTTGTATATATTTTAGTAGTCACGTCTTTTCCAATTCATTTATTGTATCCATCGAAGGCTGTAGTCTGACAGCCGAAAGCTCGAAATATTTTAATTGTATATAGCCAGAGAACGTTTTTTAAAGTTTTTAATATGTTTTATCCTGGCTACGGTTCTTCAATTTTTAACTGTCTCTCGTGTTTGATATATTACTTCCGAGAAGCAAAAATGTTTCTGAATTTTCCAGAAACAGTTTGTTTTCCCTACAAATGGCTGTGTTTAGTGACAGTAAAGTGACACAAGGTTTTTTCTTCCAGGTTTGTTTTTAGCGACAGGTCGTTACTTAGTTGCATCAAGAGAAACCTGGACCCTATACTTGAGTCACAGAAGCCATCATATGTGGGTAAGACTAAAACTAGGGTAAGCCAGGTGTTTTGGGTACAATTGGGTATACGGTATTGTCATGCTGAAATATGGGTATTTCAATAGTATATTTTGGAGATAACTTATTATTGCTTGACGAGCCCAAAGAAAGTCTGCATAGGAGGCTACATTTATCCTTGATCTAGAGTAGCATATGTCCTCCTCTGCGTGTTCTAATTTTTAGTAGATTTGGTATATTTTTAAAGTATACTGGTATACTACATGTACTACCCCGGCCGACGCTCACTATAATATAGTGCCACACGCGCCAAAAAATATATATGAAAGTCGCAGGGTCCCCCCTATCAGACCTGAGGAGTTTTTTTGCTTTCTCCATTATCCATAGCAAAACCATCTCCAGGTTCCACCAAAATGCAATTTTCAGAGCCTGAAATCTCAAAGTTTCTGGGGAGGCCTCCAAACCCCCTCAGTACTGCTGTCTAATTCCAAAAATTATCCCTCTACTTCACATTTTTGGGGAAAATCCTGGAACCCCCCTATCAAAAATTCCTGGATCCGCCCCTGCGCAGTCCGCAGATGAATTCTCGTATTGGTTGCAGACACAGCCAACCCAAAATTAGTGCAAATGCCGTTTCATCAAGCGGAATGTGCATGGTCTATCATACTTATTATTCCTTGTCAAAATTAATGTTGCTTTATGTGAACTGTTGAATTGTGTCGCTGCGGCTTTTTGTAATACAGCATTGGGAGATTTTCTTTAGCTTTGACTTGTATGAAATATAAAATAATGGAATTTTATCAAGCGAATATGGAGCTTTGAATGGCGAAACGGGCTGAGGTATCCCGACAGAACGTGACAGTTAGCTGATATCATGCAACACACCACGCCTCTACAGGTAGGTCTGTCAGGCTTTCCCGCCTAACAGGTGCTCTATCGAGACATTGCTACTGAAACGCTGAAAAGACCAACGAGTAGAAACAAACTTTTACGTGCCTCTTGCGTGACTAAATTGGAGCTAATGCGTGACGCAAGTAACGCATGCTTCTGCGCCGCTTGTGTTGGGCTCTGAATATCTCCGGGGTTCCTACAACGACTAGAAACAAACTTTGCGTGCTTCATGCGTGACTATTAAAATTAAAGCTAATGCGTGATGCACGTTCAGTATGCTTCTGTGCGGCTCTGAATCCGGGTCCTATCAAATACCATCAAGGCAATCTCGTTCCCAGAGTCCTCGTTACCCTTGTCCAGCGGTGGAGCGGACAACAAGGACCTCTGGGATAGAGTGATCCGTCTGACTTGTGCAGTAAGACCGGAAGTCCAAGAATCTTGACGTCCGTTAGTCGAAACATGGGGTCGAACACATGCGCAGTAGAGCCGGAAGTCCAAGAATCCGGTCATGGCGGATCGCTTCCCCCCAGAGCTCCTTGTTGGCCGCTCCACCGCTGGACAAGGGTAACGAGGACTCTGGGAACGAGATTGTATCAAAGGAAACTAATCTTTCTATTCCTGTTTATTCAGGTTCTATAGAGGTTCTAGACTTCACACTAGGCAACAGGACACCGTACGTCAAATACGTGACAGCATACGACAATTATGACGATCAACGAAATCTAAAAGCTTCCGAGTTGAACTTTAACCATCCTCCTGATGATCTGATGACCAGAGGTAAATATCAAGCGGTTATTCACCTGGACGCCGGTCTGACATCACCAGAGGCTAGATTCATTATCCGAATCAGACTTGGTAACAAGGGGTATGAATTATCATGATTTTTATTCGAAACTTATTTATAAAGTGGAACTTCTCGTTGGAAAACAAGAGAAATTTGGAATCTTTCACATGTCGGTTCGACTGTAAGCCAACTGTAGACGTCGGTTGTCATTGCTTCAGAATCGTTCCAACTACGCTACGAAAGAGAACCGCTATGCTCAGCTTGTTTAATAGAACTTTGTTTTTGTGGAAACAAGTTGAACCGGTTTGTTGTTATCTTACAGGTTTCTCGGTACAGGTACAGACGTGGCAGTAGAAGATCTCCATATCCACGGCAAACTACAGCTGGTGCTGTTATTCAATCAGAATATTCCATTTCCTCATCTGGCAGCGGTGTCCTTATGTTTCACCGAAGAGTAAGTCGGTGGAATAACTAGTCATTTGACCATACAAGGTCAAGAGAACATGCAAAATATGGGAGTGTATGACAGTGTAGTATTCCATCGTGAAGCCGTGGAAGTTAAGTGGAAAATGCTACGAAACTCGTAAAATATCGACGCGTATTTTGACTTGTTATCTGTAAAACCATCGAATAAGACCTGTGTATTTCTTGGTTGGACTTCCGGCCCTGACGATTGACTGAGCCCGCAGTTTCGATAGAGATGTTGCTTAGCAACATGATGTACCCTCATGACGACACACTGACGTCACAACTTTGGTGAGCTCGAGCCGCAACGAGAGGGAAGACAACGTCAATCAACATGAATTTATATATATTACGCACATGTCAGAGCCATTGCAGATTGTACAGCTCGAATTAAAAAAATGTTCTCTCAATCATTTTCTATCTATTTAGACAACAAGAATCGGGTGCTTTTATATGCTATCAATGTCTTATGAAGCGTTTTTTTGTTGTTCTTGTTGTTTCAGACCAGAGGTATCGTTCAATATTCGTCTCCTGAAGGCGGTACAACTGATGGAGTTTCCTCTTCTAAGACAGTGGATCACACAGATGGTGAATGATTACCTTAAATTAGGTAAAAAAACTTACTTGTTTTTAAGTCGACCGAATAAATGCTATAATCGAACCGGCGAATTTGAGAGAAGGTGGCCAACTAGTGACCAAGTCACGAGCTTAACAACAGAGCAGTTAACAACAAGATTGTTTTGGACTGAAATGACCTCTAGAAAGACCCTAGGTTGGACTTTGTCCCGTTGAGTAAGCGTTCTTTTTTACAATCTATTCGCGTAGCACACGTTATCTGCCATCCATATTCAGTTTGAAGCAATGAAAAAAAAAAGTTTCAAGAAATAGACGTACCTCTAGAGCTAGCGCGAAGCCGCGGGAATGGCGCGCGTGATTAAGCTGATTCTCGCTTGTTCCCCACATTGCAGCGTGAAACAAAAATATGTTATTTTATCTTATTAAGTTGTTCTTACCTGCAGCTCTGGTAGATCCTGGCCATATAACAATTCCTTTGTGCGATGATCCTGAAGTTGTAGGAAGAGGAGCGGCGTATGGTGAGTGGATCTGGAAAACCATAATAGTTTTGGTTTATTTACTGCAAAAAGAGTCTCTCTTCAGTTTAGCTTCCTTGATGGAGAACGCGCGAGCCCTGGGGAGACTCTCTCCCCAGCTCCTTAGCTCCAGCTTTACTCAGCCGTACGTGAGATTTTACTTAAATAAAAGAACTGCTAAGTGATCAGTTAGGTTAAAGATTCTAATGTTCACAGTCAATTTCTTTTGTAAAGTTTAACGAAAGAGTTTAGTACATACAATAGTGTTTCTCCAGTGTAGAAGACGGAACAGTGGTACCCAGGCCTCTCTCAATACACTGTTGATTTGATGTGAGCTAGAATCCTGTGAATGTTTTACTCTTAACATCTTTGTTCATATTTTTTGTTAGCATGTGGTGTACTTACTTTGACTATCAGTGGAGGGTCGCACGGAAAACTAACAGGTGACATCTCCGTATTCATTCTCGGTTCCAGAGCCTTCTTCAGCGTCATGCACAAAAGAAAAAAGCTCCGGGGTCAAGATTGATCAGCTATAACAAATGACCAGAGAAGCAATTTCTGAATTCTGATTACCGTAAAATCCCCACCCACCCCGAAAATAAGCCCCCAAATCTCAAACGCTAAAAATCCTTGCGATAATTAGTCCCCGAATAGGCTTATATTTAGATCTGTAGCTCTTAAAGAAAGATATAACTTCTTCCTATCTTCCTCGTCCCCAGGCGCCGTTGCATTTCGTCGGTAAAGGGCGGGAAAACAGGGAGCGCGGTGCTTAAATCCACGCGCACCGCGCATGACCAAGGAGCGACGCTTGGGGACGAGGCTGTCATCATAAGCTCCCTATGGTAGAGCTTTTTGTATTTTATCTCGTTACAGTATGTTCAGAGACTTGTGATGTTCATTTGACAACTGCGTTACTTGTTTTGTGCTTCATATCGTTACATTTAGAGAGTTTTACTATGTGGTATTCTTGTATGCAGCTAAAATTTTTATAATAAGCTCTCCCGAAAATAAGCCCACCAAAAAAGCCTTTTACTTAATTTGGACACGGAATGTAACGGTATTTTTCTCACCTTTATACTGGTAACTCTTGTCTGGTTCAGAAACCCTTCCATATGACCTAGAGAATGTTAACACGTCTCTCTGTTGCAGATGACCCTTACTGGTGCTCGGTGAAGATTGATGGTCAAAAGCGATACACTAGGGAGGTGACGGGAGATAATCCATGGACTGATCACGTGTCACTCCTGGTGTACAACCTACATGCAGACAAGGTAATGTATTAACATGGATTCCTACTGGACAGCAAGTAAAGATAATTATAATACATCAATTTGATTGAACAAAACAAGTTAATAACTTACCAGAGCTAAAAGGAGTTATGTTACGATATTTTAAGTGCAAAATAACCTTCATATCCTTCATATTGAAGGAAACCTGAAAACACCACAGTAATGATAAACCCAAAATTAACCAAGGTGCTCCGAGTTCGGTCTCTGAGAACTATCTAAGTCCGCAGTTTTACAAACGTTACTAGGCAACGATACGTATTTTTTTAGCGCCATACCCACGTGACAACTGTCAGAGTGTTCGCTAATTTTTTGATTGGATAACCAGAATCGAAAACCCTTCCAGTGCTTTCACGAGGATTTTCTGAAAACTGCTTTTATTTCGCCGACTGTTTTACACAAATGACGAATGTTTTCGATCATTTTCAGCTTATAATCAAACTCAAAGGAAGAAGAAAACTCGGCACCAAGTACACTGTAGACGAGCATGTGCTGTTACTTTCAAAGCTATGTTTGGAGAGCAATGCTCAACAGTAAGTACATAACTGATATTACACTGAACGCTTTTACAAGGAGTTGCGTGACTTTGGTTTTGTGTACTGAGCTCTATGATTGATTAATCGAATTCGTGCAATGTACTCTAACCAATTAGAATGAAGATGATGTCGGCCAATCAGTTGTAAACACAAAACTAACGTGATTTGACTCGCGCGACATTCCCTGCGCTTATCACCAGTTACCCATTTTTGCTTCAAGTTCTGATTGGTTTATTACACTTTTCCCGCGCTTATCACCAGTTACCCGTTTTTGCTTCAAGTTCTGATTGGTTTATTACACTTTTCCCGCGCTTATCACCGGTTACACTACACGGAATGTATTGTATATAGTGTTTTGTTATCAGTATAAACGTTTTCCGTTCGGTGGCAAACGTCTCTCTTGTGGTTCAGGAGAAGACTGATTTCACTTGATAAACCTCTCAGCATGAAAATGGCACAAAACATTCGACTTACAAGTGTGGTATTTATAATGGATGTGGGGTGAAAATAGAAAGATAACAGAATTGTGTGTCGTTGCAAAATATGATATTCCAGTGAGATTCGAACAAGCACAAATGGCTCATGGTACGATCAATAAGGCAGAAAACACCACGACATTACTTAGCTTGTGATCAATCCATGTTGTTTGTTATCCAGAGAACAAGTGCTGGAGAAATCATCCTTCAAACCCGCTACCCTGACGGTCCAAATGGAATACACGCCCCTTCCAGTGATTGACGTATGTCACTCAATCACGCATGAGGAATTTGGCAGAAATTACACCAGCAGACTACGAAATTTATACCCGAATGAAGGTGAATATATTTCTAATAAAAACAGCGTGCACTCTCCGACTCCATCACTCCCGCGCACCTTGACAGCCAAGGAACACCATGTTTCTTGTACCTTGTTTGATGTACACTTGCCCTATGTAAATAACTCAGTGACAGTCGGGGGAAAAGTACCTTTCTCGCTTCAAGGAGCCAGCGGCATTTCGGTTGCGCAACATGATGCATGCTGATGACGACAAGCTCACGTGAAAACTTTCGGAGTGCTCGCGCTAGTTTTGATTGGGAATCTCTTCGGCTACTTTACGAGTAAGTTGTTACCCGGCCCAAGTGTTAATGTTCGTTGTAACAGATTTCTATTTCTGGCCTTAGTTTCAGGTGTTCTCCTTGTGTGTGCTCACAGCGGTCACAACTTGGTACCAATGGACAAACATGGCCTCAGTGATCCCTACTGCGTTATTTATGAAAACAGCAGACAGGTAACAAACATAAGTATTGCTGTAGACTGCTTGCAGCCTGTTTCTCTCGAAATAATCTGTTGTGGCTCGAAAGGGGCACGGCGCGAGAAATTGGGACGGGAGAGATTGGGACGAGACGAGGGAGGGGCGCGCGAGATCCCTGTTCGTTCATACCGCCATCTTTTGCGAACGCGCCCGAGGAGGTAAACACTCGAAGGACCTTAAGAGAAAAGGGGGACCGCAAGCAGTCTAGTGTTGCTGCTTCTTTCTACGCCCCTGTCCACACATCTTGCGTTTTCATACAAAACGGGTACTTTTAAAAACGTATCTTAAAATTTTTTCGTCCACGCGACCGTTTTCGTATCGTTTTCTTCCGATGACTGACTACACGATGACTGCGCATACAACATCTAATTATTCATAACATGTGGCGGAGTGGATGTGATGTTGCTATGCCAACATGGAATCCGCGAAAAATGTCTGTTTTCAAGAACTTCCACTCTAGAAAGCTTTTAAGTATACTTTTTCTGATGAAAACGTTGATCGTTTTTCATCGGTTTCGTATGAACGGAAAACCATTTTAAAAATGTTTGTTTTGTATGAAATCAAGTGTGGACACGACCTTAATATGACATTCTTACGTTTGTTGGTTTTAGGCCAAGCGCGGAGAAGCCGTGAAAGGAACACTGACTCCTGTATGGGACACGATGGTGGAGATACTTGTTGCTGATTTTACTCAGGTTTGTTCAGTATTACATAGCCTGTTCCAGTCGTTTGGTTAGTGGAGAGCAGCGCCACTAACCGAACGCCGGTTCGGAAACAAACTTGGCATATGTGAAAATAGTTTGAAATTTCAAACGGAGTTTTCCTATTTTAAGCCATGGCTGCCTAAGATGGATTTCGCGAGAAAACTTAAGATATTGATGTTTCTTGTAGAATATGATTTCCATAAAACACGGCAACTTGACATATAGATTTTGCTTTGTTCAGCGTGTTATACATATCTTCAGGTTTTCTTATGACCATTTTGTGTTTTACAGACGACTTTATCATTTGTTGTCCTGGACAAAGATACAAATGCTATTAAAATGATCAAAGATGAGAGAGGTGACTTCATGGGATCATGCAACCTTTCACTGACTGAGGTGAGTTCGAAAACAAGAAAATGAACAAGGCTGCAAAAGTAGCTTCAAAGATGTTTAGGCTGGTATTCACCCATCATTGTAACAAAAGTAGGATATTTGTTCTAGATCTATGTAATGAGATTTTTATGAAATAACTCCACGTTGCAAGAGTTTTACTAAATTTCAAAAGAATCCGAGGGAAACTTGTAAACGCAAGCCTCTCGTTTTCAAGTTTGTCCATATTGTAATCCATTTCCATCTTCGCCATCGTTAGTCATCGTCACTCCCTAATGGGTTCCTGTCATTTGTTGAGAACTGTTGTACAAAATCAAACCATGATTCTTGGGTTTCCTTTGATGTGATCGAAACAAGTTTGTCCAAATTTTAATCCATTTCCATCCTCACCATCGTTAGTAATCCTCACTTCCTAATGGGTTCCTTTCAATTGTAGAATACTGTTCAACGGCAAAATCAAACCATTATTGTCTAGTTTTCTATGCTAAGAAGTAGTTAGTGGTTATCTTGTATCTATATTAAAGAGCTGATTCCTTCGTTCAAAGTAATTAGAAGTCTACTCATTCATTAACCTCAGAAAGTTTTACATTATTTGTATTTTTAGGTATCTCCCGTACTTTTCAAGAAAAACCTCGACATCATGTATAAAGTGAAGGGCTCTGGTATGATGAAAGCGGGCAAGCTGTGCGTGTCCGCCATCTTTAGACCCGTTCAGTCAGTCGCCATGTCGGGTAAGTATACGCATGCTTAGCCAGCACTTAGGATACTTTTCTTCTGAAATCTGGTTTTCTAGTAGCCTGCGAGCAAGCTCTCTTAAGGTTTTTTCCAAAACCCCAAGAGAGCTTGTTCGCAGGCTAGTTTTCTAGTAACAACCTTTCCTTTTATACAATCTGTCAAATTTCTTGCGCGCTCATTGGCTATGCTTGCCGAGAGTTCATATTATGACAAATGTGGCCGATTGTTGAATAAACTTTTGTACAACACAAAAAATATCTGAAATAGAATTCTCGGGTACTAAGTTGACTGAATGTGTTTGGCTTTTTTATCTGTTGACTGCGTGACTTCGCTTTACGTTTTACCTCTTATGTATTTTCGCTTCCTTACTTCAATCAATTTATTTTTATATCTCTAGAAATAAAAGAAAACAGCCATGGTCTTCCAGAGGGTGAACCTCCAGGACAAGTAAGTTGCTGATGGTGGAAGCGACTCAATTATAGTGGAACCCGGTTAATACGGACACCAAAGGGACATGAAAAAGTGTCCGTATTATCCGGGTGTCCGCATTAAGCGGGCTGATATAAGAGAAAATATGTGTCATCTGGACAAACAAAACTGTCCGTAATAAGCGGGTGTCCGTAAAGCGGGGTTCCACTGTATAATGATTCTACATTGTCACGCGTGACAGCAAGGCAAGGTTTTAACTTGTTTCTGTTTGTTGAAAATCTTTAGAAAGATGCTAAGACTGATGTGCAGACATTGGAAGCTTTGCTGCGAGCAGGTATTACAGGAATTACATCGGTCTGCAATACATAAGGTCAATTGGGAAATTAAAATGTCGACGAATGGTTTGCATTACGAAGACAACCGAACATTGCATGCCGAGTGTTGTCATCGGTCACACTCGTCGCACGAATGAATAGTAAGCCAATCGGTGGTCCACATTTGAACTTTTCAGTTCGCAAAATTTGAAAACCTCAATAAGAGGAACAAATAACTAAAGCTAACTGAGATCAGTCCCGAAAAAAGATAATGGTTTGTGATTTGTCCAACTGGCGAGAAAAAATCCTGGCCTTTTTCTTTCTTATTGTATTCAGTCGCAAGGGATATAGTAGTGTTTAGTTCTGGATGCATTTTTTTCACAGAGCGAGGAACTGTTGAAATAAATATTTATCAAGGACGAAACCTGGTGGCAAAGGATGTCAATGGTACGTACAAGTTTACGCAGGACTTAACAGCATAACTGTAAATTTATTGTTTGTCTTTCCTTTTATTGTTTGGTTTATCACTTGTAAAAACACCATATACCACATATCCTGATTCTCAGTCGGTCTCCAGGCAAAACCACGCAAACAGTGAAAAGCGCGGGAAATGTCACGTGAGCCATATCGCGATATTGCACCTGATTGGCTGTGCGGACAAATTCTTCATTCTGATTGGTTAGAGCGCTTTGCTCTCGCGCCAGTTACTGAGTTACAAACTTAAAACCAAAGCAACACGTTCCTGCTTTCGAAAGACGTCGTAAGCCGCGCTAGAACAGAAAAGAATTATTACACGTTACTAAACGCATTGTACTTGCAGGTAAAAGTGATCCGTTTGTAACAGTAAAGGATGGAAGTGAAGGGCGAGAGAAGTTTAGAACGCGAATCATCATGAACACACTTGACCCAATGTGGAATGAGACAGCTCTTGTGGCCATGCCTGACGTCAATGGTTTGCTGCTTCTGGTAAGAAGAAGCGAGTTGTAAAGTTACGCCAAGTTCGTCGTTCGCAATCCGTCTCAATCTTCCCCAATCTTAACCATCCTTGTTCCTGTTTGGTTTATTATCACCTCTTTAGTGCTTTTCTACCTCAGTAAACTTTTATTTTGAGATTTCCTTTCTTTTGAATTGAAAACAAATTGGACTGCAGATTTTTCCGAGCACTTCCACGTAACAGGAAGACTGGTTGGGCGATATCAACCATAAATACCGCCTAACGAATAATGACGTAATTGGCGAGATATTACAGATTAAACTAATGCCAGGAAACGTAGCTATAGAGGAATAAGGCGAACATACAATTCAGTAATAATTCAAGGTTGAGCGACCATTACCAAAACAGCGAAAACGACGAGTATGAGAAATGTAATGAAAGGAGCGCGTTTTCACTTGTTTGATGTCTTTTAAAGAATTATTTATTCTTCCTATACGTGATGCAGTCTTTAACGTGATTTCTTCCTCCAGGACGTCTGGGATAAAGATCCATTGTCACAAGAGAGAATGGGACAAATAGGTTTTACGACGGAGAAACTCAAAGACTTAGGAAAGGTGAGAAAAAACCTTAAACTAAAACGAGGCAATTAATTAAAGAGTTAATTACCTATGATTAGCCTTTTTCTTTTCATAAAGTAGACATTTTGTTCGCATGGAAAAATCCCATATTTTCTTGTCTTGAATTCGCGCTTCCCGTGACGTCATGAGACACGTGTTCTATTCTGCAACTTGCAATCCTTGTCAAAAGTTTTGGGACACTTCTTATTTTTTGACGTAAAATGGTCTTACCTCCCCCTCCCCACCCCCAATACAATGTTGTTGTTGTTTTTCTTTTTTCTATCCAATCAACATTGTCAACATTGTTTTGGGGGAGAGGGGGCTCGGAAAGTTGAATAATGAAAATAAGAAGTTCAAAAGATTTTGTCTCTGGTGATATTCTGTAAGGTGTCCCAAGGACTTGTGGCCAGGATTGCCAGTTTCTTGTATAAAATGATTCCTAAACATGTTTTAAAATATTAAACGTGTAATACCTTTTCTCAGGCTCCTTATGAGAAGCGCTGGTATAGACTACGAGGCGTGAAAAGTGGAGAGCTACAACTGGCATTCAAGCACACTGCTCCACAAGTAAGGAAGAATGTGTTCCAAGTAACACACACAACACGCATTATAACCGATGCAAGTGCACGACCAACCATGTCACGCACCTTCATCCATTTTTTTTTTTTTAATCTTTCTTGTGAGCGGAAGGGATCGGCATAGTCTAGAAACCAGACCCATTTGTTCCAGTTGATCGTGCCTGTTCGCTAAAAGCAGGAAACCTGGAAGATAGTGAATTTTGACATACTGAACGTCTTAGAGGGGCGAATTTTTGAAACCAAAAAATTAAGGTGTTTTTTTATATGGATATAAATTTGCCGTTCCCTCTCCTTTCTACAGTACAATCCTAGAGTTGTCATGGCTTACTTTTTTGGCACACTCCTAAGTCCTTCAATTTCTAGTTATCATGTACCACACATTTCATTGACAAAGTTATGCCACCCCTAGAACAGTATTTGTGAAATGGTTACGCCAAGAACTGGATATAAAAATAAACTTGCGAAACTTGTCGACCTTCAGTACTAAACAATTGAGTTAGCATCTAAGCTCATCTAGCTAAACCTTATTTCTCGTAACTTGTCAATAAGCTCAATGTAATGTAATAATACTAACGAATCTATTTAATAACGTAACAGGCTGAAGATGACACCTCCAATAACAACATAGGCAACATTGAGACCAGAGCGCATAGAGGTTTGTTTTTCTCCTAAAACTATTTCACCTTTACCAGGCTTGCAAACTACAGCATATCTCAAGTCTCGTGGCTCGAGAGGTTATTTGGAACGTCACGCGAAAGAAGGGTTACGTGACGGACGATGCCAATAGACTAACGCATCGGGCACTGCTGGAATTGACTGTAAACTGATAATCCTCCAGTAGACACCATAAGCTTGATTTCATTTCTAAACGCATCCTGTATAAATTTTGTTCTCACAGAGAAAACCTCGGTTGCCAAAACAGTTCCAGTTTCACTAAGCGCCAATGGCTCCCTGTCATCCCCTGCTGTGAACGTGCTTCATTCAAAGGCCAGTGAAGAGCGTCCGCAAAATGAACGGAGTCTTGCATCCTGTAGCGCTTCAACTCAAGTAACAAGGAGAGACAAGGAAGGGGATGAGGAGGGGGAAGTGTTTACAAGTGTGCCCTCCAATTCATTCACGAGGGTGGGATCACAAGGAGAGTACGAGCTGAAAGCCTGGCCACGGAAAGGCGGACGCTTTCGATCTGTGGTCGATACTGTTCGTTCTCTTCGGTGTAGCATGGTGCCCAGTGTTCCCTCGGCTTTTCCTGGCGGTGAGAATATCTCGGGACCTGAAGAAAGCGCAGAGCAGAGGAACACTTCAAGCGTAAAAGGGAATTCCATCCGTAAGAAGTTCTCATTTCTGAAGGATCGTCGACAGCGCAGCGTCAGTGAAAGCCATTTAGGCGTGCTGTACTCGTCACAAGATGACTTGGATCCGCTGTTGCGGCGGGAAAATGGAATGGCGACGAACAGCAGCAAAACTGGCGCAGCGAAAAAACTTGTCCGTCGAAGCAGCGAGAATATAACTGGCTCAACTACTCTTAGACGCCAGAGAAGTTCTGAGAAATATTTTCACTCTGTGCCAAACAGCCCTGTTAATGTTACTTCAAGCAGAGATCGCTCTAAAGGCTCTGTTGGTCAAAGAAACTCACGAAGCACTGCTTCTTGTAGCTCAAACTATTCCAGTACCACTCAGGAGAAGTGTCCTATGTGTGATTTTAACGTTTTAGTTCTGAGTGAATGCCCTGACTGTAAAGCCTCGCAGCAGGATATCTCCAATCCTTCATACCAAGAAAGACTAATACTTTAAAATAAAAGATGGTGTAATATAAAATTCAGTATTGAGCAAGGTAGCTCAAGGTCGACTTGTATAAAAGGGCAACGGATATTGCGTGACACAAAGGTTTTGAGAAATGAAAACAAGCTGTACGTAAATAAATTAAACATGAATCTATAGCGTTTTGAGAGCACATTACATCTACAGAAGGCCTATCAAGAGTGATTGTTAAAGTTATTTAAGAATTAAAAGAAATATTAGAATGTTGCGTGAGTTTCCTTTTTAAGAAATTAATACTATTGCTGTTGGCCAACCGGAGTGCTTGAATGACGAGCATTCCAATTCTTAAACTGTTCTTAGTTTTTATAGGTTATCGTGCATGTGGTCACATGGTTTTTTTGACCGGATATTTGAGGATTTTGCATCAAGGTTCCTACTAGTAGCTTGTAATACAAAATAAGACATGCCGTACATACCTTGTGTTATCCGGATATACAGTACAGTGTTAACTTCTTTCTCGTGGTCGCCTTACATAAGAATTTCGAGGTCGTTACAAAATCCCGCCGTCCGCCATGTTGTTTATATACAGTATGATTGATGCCCTGTTACACAAAGGGTTGAAGGAAAGCTACAGAAACCGCGTAACGTCCTTTTTAAAATACTGCGGGCGTTTATCTTGGTCCAGTAGGAGTTTGGTCCTAATTTTGTCTTTTGAATATATAGAATAGAAAGACTTCTTCTTCAGACTTCGTTATATTAGCAGGCATAAATTATTTCCGGCACTTCCATGCGGCTCGCGTCGGCGGCATCTCAGTTTATTACCGTAGAATTCCGAAAGTAGCGGTCCCCTTTACTTTCGAATTTAGCAGGCCAAAGGTATACCAGGCACGATTTACGGATAACTTTTCTCAGTAAGGTTTGGTGTCAGGCCTGACAGCCTGACAGATGAAGCCAATATTTGTTCAATACGTTCAGTGCGAAGAATATCATTACACGATGATGAAGGGATATGACCATTGTTGTTTCCATAGCAACCGCTAGGTCATCTTTTCTTACCCTGAATACCTCCCCCATCCTCCATTACCACCCCCACCCCATCTCCCCCCCCCCCCCCCCCCCACCACATCACCAACCTCCTCTGCGTTCGTTTCAGGGGGCACCTACCCCTCCCATCTCTTCGTGTTGAGGGGGTCACCCACTTCCTCCCCTCTCCCGTACCTCTCTCCCCCCACTTCTGTTCCTCCCCCCCCCCCCCCCCCCCAAACTCCCCCCTCTTCGTCACAGGGGGCCTTTGATTGAAAACGTTATTTTTCAACCTCGTTCCCAGGGCTTTTCCCTTATAAAAAAATATTTAAAAAAAACCCTGGGAACGAGGTTGATTATTTAACACAGTGACGGCCTGACCGCCTTACCACCTTACAGCCTTACAGCCTTACAGCCTTACCACCTTACAGCCTTACAACCTTACAGCCTTACAACCTTACAGCCTTACCACTTTACCACCTTATAGCCTTACAGCCTTACAACCTTGCCACCTTACAACCTTACAACCTTACAACCTTACCACCTTACAGCCTTACCACCTTACAACCTTACAGCCTTACAACCTGACAGCCTGACAGCCTTACAGCCTGACAGCCTGACAGCCTGACAGCCTGACAGCCTGACAGCCTGACAGCCTTACAGCCTTACAGCCTTACAGCCTGACAGCCTGACAGCCTGGACAGCCTTACAGCCTTACAGCCTGACAACCTGACAGCCTTACAGCCTTGTTTATGGTTTTAAGTAGGCCCCAGTTCCCCTCCGCTCGCTTGTAAGGTTGTCAGGCCTGACAAGAAACCTTACGCTAAAATCCTGTCCGTAAATCGTGCCACAGATGGGCCAAAGGGGCCGCTACTTTCGGGTAGCCTAATTCAGCAGCCGTTCTACACAAAAGAGGACATATGAAAAGCTCATTGTATATTATAAAGTTGTTTAGATTACATGCTAGTTATTCACTTAGTCACTATCTAATGTGACGTGTTTTTTTTTTTTTTTAAACAAAGCAAACTGTAACAGTTAAAATGCCTCTAAATCGGTCCGTACTACATGTACACATGTTCGTATTATTTGAGTCTGAGTAATCTGATGGTAAAATACAGCTTATACAGTACAATGTATACCGGTAGAGTGTGCAGGTGTGAGTACAGGTGAGTAACGGTTAGCGGTAGGGTTAGGGTTAGCTTTTTTTTAGGGTGTTCTGGGTTATTCTGGTTACACCTTCACTCACACCTGCAAATTAGACCGCCCGTTCAAGTTACTGCCAAGTTGTATTTGTCTGTACCTAGTACCTACCGCATTACCAATTTTACTGTTTTTGAGAGTGGTAAACGAATGGGGCCGCTACTTTCGGGGAGGCGTTACTTTCGGGGGGGGGGGGGGGGGCGACTATCGGAATTCTACGGGTGCATTAGAGTTTTTCAGTACTGCTGAGAGTTAACCTGCGATCAGGCGGGGTTTTTTTTTTCGCACTCGAAAAAAACAACGCCTGATCGCAGGTTAGCTGAGAGTCTGCGTGCCTTCTTTGGTTGGTGGAATCTGTTTTAATACAGTACAGTCGAACCTCTCGTTACGGACACCTCTCTACTACGGAAAGTTCCCTAGCTTGGTCCCGGGAAAATGCCCATATATTCTCTATAAAGAAAACCTCTATAATACGGACCCTCTCTAATTACAGACAACGGGCACTAAGTATCGGCCCCAGAGAGCAAGAGAAAACGTGAAAATTAAAATAATAGTTCCGAGCGCTAAGTCGAAGTATAAATACGGTATTTTAACATTACTGAAAGGTTTGACCCTGCCCAGAGACCGCGATCCTTTTGGTCAGAACCATGAATCGCGAGCTCTGGCCAGCCTCGATTTTTCCTCAAATTTGATTGGCTTATAAAACAAGGACAAGAGAAAACGAGTATTCTGCGCACCAGAGGTCGCGATTCTTGGTGCTGACAAAAAGGATATCTAACGAAAAATGCAGTAGCATTTTTAACAAAGAAAAGTAAAACATCACTCCATTTATTTTTTATTTTCTTAATTTCTTTCTTTTTACCTATGAAGTTAAATCTTATAAATAAATACCTAAGTTATCTTCATCTCTGTAAAGTATTTTCTTTATAACTTATTTACATCTATGTTATAGCCTTGGATATCGATAAAATGCTTGACAAGTTTATTTTGTAGGTAATAAATTAAGCGTACGACTGGTTATTGGTAAGTAGTGTATGTAAGATAATAAATAGCAAGAATAAATATTACTTAGACACGAAAGAGTTATGACAGAATAATAGCCCCAGTAATTTGGACCAGTGGAATTTGAAGATTCTACGACTTGAAGAAGAGTGATAATATATTTTTTTTACCAGAAACCGTTGTAATGGCCTTCAATGAAGTCAGTCCATTTCGCTCACCATTAGCTTTTTTATGCGATCAATATTCGTGAAGCCCACGGGCGCGCTCGCAGTTGTGAAACAAGCGATAAATACGCCCGAGTGTTTTAACACAACTGTTGCAAACTCTTAAAAACTTGCAAGTTGCATTAAAACATAAAAATATTAGGCTGTTTAAACTGTCGTCTGTTTTCTGATAGTAAAAACAGTGCAACCCAGACATAACGAACCGCCCGGTAACACGAACAAATCTTGTGGAGCCAGCGTCCTCTAAGGACACTGACTTAACGTTGTCACGCAATACATCGAACAAACCGTCTGGCACCGATCGTGTTCGTCATATCGGGGTTGCACTACAGCAAGTTGAAGTATTTAACTGTACTTTTATCGTTTAGTTTAGTTAATGCTTTGCGTTATGCGTGACAAAGTGAGAGTACGAAGCAAGCGTGATCACATCGCGTACGTATGTCCTGCCAATAATTTAAGTTTGTCTTCCTCGCTTCTTTTTCTTGTTTTTTTTGTTATTTAATTTTCTTCAAAATCGTGTCATGAAACGCAAAGAGCCTGGTTCCCTCTCTCCTCATGCGCAGGCGTTTCTGTTTGACCACCGCTGGCCACTCGTACTGCTGTTTGCGTCCGAGAAGAAGATGCCACTGACCAGCAGTTTCGCTGATTCAGTTTGCACAACACTCCGCTTGAACCTGCTCCACAGTCGCAGAAAAATCTGCAAATAATCAAAATGACACTGTTATGCGATGTACAAGAAAAGAGAAAACCTCAAAATAATAGTTTACTAACGCAGAAAAACACCAAACAGTCGGGGGGGAACAGGTGCCGGTTTTGACAAATCTTCGTGGAAGCACGCGAAGAGTTTCCGAATCTCAGTGGTAGAGCGTCCGACCGGTGTGCGGAAGGTCATAGGTTCGACTGAAACCGAGTAGCTTGTGTCACTGACAAAATAATCTCTCTCTCAGTTTCCGAATCTGTTTAACCAATCAGAAACTAGCGCGAGCACTACGAGTACTCCGAAAGCAATCGCGCCAGCAAATACGTCATGTTGCTTAGCAACTTCGGGGCCGAACACTGCGGTCTCCGTCCCGTCTCGAAGGCGGGATTTCGCCATCAACTGCCGGGTACTTTTTTCCCCAACTGCAAAGAGGTAATAATAAACCAACATGGATTGGAGTCGTTATGTTGTGTTCTTTAGACACTTTACTCTCACAGCGCCTCTCTCCCTCCCTCTGGGGTATAAATGGGGCAACCTGAGATGGACTAGCATCTCATCCAGGGAGAGTATCAATGCCCCTAGTCGCTTCACGCTACAGAAACCGTGGCACCCTCGATACCTAAGATTGAAACTGGTTTTCCCTAAAACTAAACTGATTGGTGTATCATATTCCACAAGCAAGGGGCATTTGCGCCTGTGATATGTCAGTGGTTGCACGTGTTGTGAATCCTTACCTGTCACGCCTAACAAACTTCACTTCGTGTCCTGCGTGACATCCTTTCACGCAACTCACGCAGATAGCGTAACCATCCGACGTACCGCATGTGGTGCATCTGGTATGAAAAAAAAAATACAATTTTACTATGGTTGGATGGAAAAATTAAAAATTTCAGTTTTTCCAGTTCCGTTTAATTCTCCAGTGTGATCAAAATCTAATTTCTCCGATAACCATTTAAATAGAAAGACTGACCGACCAACCAACTCCGTCTCGCACAGACAGTGAAGAGCGCCCTGGCGTTGCCACTTGACAAAGTTTTTTGATTAATTTTAGACATCTTTTTGACAACATTCTGTTGGCTTCCATTCAAACTAGCAAATCAAATTGCAAGAATTGTGGGAGGTGGAGATGTCAATTGTCAGAACGCGAACACGGAGCTTGATATCTCCGCCTCTCGTAGTTCTTGCATTTTGATTGGCCAGTTGAAACGAAAGCCATCAGAAGGTTGTCAAAAATTAATCAAAACTTTGTCGAGTGGCAACGCTAGGGCGCTCTTCACTGTGAATTTGGACAAACTTGAAACCAGAAGATAAGCTTCTTCTAAAAGCGTAATCCAGTGGCAAAAGACAGCGAAGAAAGTAACATAAATCAATGATACAAGAACCATACAAGGCAAAGGAAAGAACATGTAGTTTACGCACCTGTAGAAATCATGCATGGGGTAGCACGTGTTACCAGAGACCTGGAACAGACAGCGGCAAGAATCTATTGCCTTCTCCACTTCACGCCTGTTACCATGCACCTTGTTATCTGAGGGAGGGGAGGGTGATAATCTATCAGTATAACAAAACAACAACAATAAACTGAAAGGGTGGGGTAGGTGAGTAAAACTATACTTACTACTAAGCTGAGGTTCAACACCAGTAGCCAGACAAATCCCGTCAAACCGGTTATTGAAGACTTCGTTTTCCTCCAAAACTCCGCCTGAAAAAAAAGCGAATTGTATAAAGAATTAGTTTCAAATTTCGCTTGTAGAATCCTAATTTGTTTGGATTAGACGTCAATGGAAGTAAAAATAATTTCGTTCGTGTCAGTAGTAACAGAAAATGAACGCAAAATGTTCAGAAAGGTCTGGGGGTGGGGTGGGTTGAGGTGATTGGAGAGGGGGGGGGGGGGGGGTAGTGATTTAATGAAAGGACTGAGGGTGGGGTGACTCACCAGCACTGTTTTTTTTTTTTTGTTTTTTTTTTTAATTGCAACACAAAAAAACACTACTTACAATACTAATACTTACACTACTTACAATACTAATACTTGCACTACTTACAAAATTATACCTACACTACTTACAATACAATGCTTATAATACAATACTTACACTACTTACAATGCATGCGATACTTACAATATGATGCTTACTTACATTACTGAGACTTACACTACTAACAAAACGATACTTACACTATTTGCAATACGATACTTAAACTACTTATATCTTATTTATTTATTTTCTTTAATTCTCTATTTGTCAACTGTCACTTTCCTGCACAAAACAACTTTACACCACTTTCTATTTATCTGTATTTTACATTACTTTACAATCGAACAATAATTGAGTACGATTTAAACACATAAGTAGGGGATATTTACAAAAAGACGTATTTTTGGAGGAGACATCGTTTTCCTATCTCTGTCTGTCTAAACATTTTCAAGCTGAAATTTGAGTAGAATTCTTTCGACGAATACGGGAGATTGGAGAGGGGGGGGGGGGGGGGGTAGTGATTTAATGAAAGGACTGAGGGTGGGGTGACTCACCAGCACTGTTTGTTATCTCGATCCCAGCAGCACCGCCATCGAATATACGATTGCTTTTTAACACTGGAAAACTGGCTGTACTGATGAGTACACCTGTTGGTGAGAAGAAAGCAAAGCATTCAACAAACAATGTAGCTGATAGCTGATCTATAAGTTCATAAAACACCTGCACGAAGCTAAAATCCATTCAGATCAAACTTGTTGTATACTCGATCAATCAAGTGTACGATCAGAATCAGTCTTGATTGGACACATGTGAGGAAGCAAGGCTTTCAAGGAAAGAATCCCTTCGTTAATTGGGGTTCCTCTTGTTGTCGAGATATCGCTCGATAATGGGGAATATGTAAGCCTACAGAACATGTAACCATAGGTCATTTAATTTCCGAGTTCCGGTTTTCGCCTCCGTTTCAAAACGAGTCAATGTGAAAACCTTTTCGCAGTTTCATTTTCATGCAAATTTAGGACTCGTTTTGAAACAGAGGCAAAAGGCATCTCGGGCCGGAAATGGCCTATTTGACTAACCCACACTCGTGGCACCTGAATGACTTTAGTTCTATCTACAGGGCAAAGAAAGGGTAAATCTACAAAACAGTAAGATTTATATGATAAAATGACGTTTACCTGTCAGGGCATTCCTAAAGATGTCATTATTCTCCAGAACACCTGAAAATTATAAAGTGATTGATCAGTGAGAACGTTTATATATTCACAGTCACGCACGTCACTGGTGTGTATATATGCACAATAATAATCCAACGCTAAAACAGTCATTCTAGTACCCACCCTTTCCATAGTTGAACACGCACACTCCGCCTTCTCGCCCGTCGTGAATCTTGTTTCTGCGGAGGACTGGGTTACTCTCGGTCTTGATCCAGACCCCTGCCATCGCGTTATCGAAAATCTCGTTTTCTTCCAGCAGACCAAGGCCTGGGATCAAGAAAAAAAAAACCAAACCGCTTAAGAGCACTGGGTTATTTAGATTTAAAGGATAAACAGTTGCTTTGTGCAACGAGAGATATCACAAAGGCGAAGCACACACAAAATAAACGACAAAGTGTAATTACCTCCGTTGTAAACCAAAACGCCGCCATTTTGCCCTCCCCAAATTTTGTTTCTCCTAATGCATGGATTACTACCAGACCTGGAACAAAGAAAATACATGAAATTTTTAATGATCAGAAAGCAATTTCTCCTCACAATATCAATACAAAGACATTACTATGCTGGTCCTATTTAAAAGTTTGGCTTGAATTTCAAGAAGATTTTGAAAAGTCTCGTTGGAAGACTACTTTCTATATTTAGATGAAGGTTTTCTTCCATAACTTTTCCTGTAATAATTACAGTTTTGTCTAAATGTGGTTGTAACTTTTGAGTCTGTGGATGAAACCCTAGTGTGTGACCATTCAAATGAAAGCTGTTGAGCTTAGAGCAGTACTTTCAAGTGGTGCTGTTTGTTTTGACAATTTCTCAAATAAAATTCACGATTTTTCCTCACTTTTGAACTTAGCACTCTTGCGAGTGAAAGGGTTAATCTATATTTCGGCTTAGCCCTTTGCGTTGTCGTAGCACCTTACCTTATCTGTATTCCAGAGTACTTGTGATTGAAGATTTCGTTTTCCTCGAGAATTCCGCAGCCTCCATCATAGAAGTAAACTCCAACCTGAACGAAAACACAATGTTTAAAATCACAAGTTCTCAAACTGTTTAATGTTCGCTAGAGATCGCTCAAAATGAGTATCGAGAGAGGAAATTACATGTAAAATCACTGAAGACAGCAAATTACAGCCGATTTGGTGTATTTTCCCACACATAAACTCCCCTCAAAATTCCACTTGATCTTTTATAGAGGGGAGAGTCGTCAGAAAACACTACCTTTCGGTAGAATTTTCTACTTTGCTGGTGAATTTGCCTGAACAAGTCATTTTTCAGATTCTTATCCATTTAGCTAAAAATTAAAACTAAAAAGGAAAAGTGAATGGATGATACGAGGCACTAATTTGAAATATCTCTCGCACCGTTTTTATCCAATGGAAATTGTTTAGGGTTTGCAGTTTAAATCAGCGGAGTTCTGACCAAGCTAATTATATTTTCACTCATCTATTGTGCGCTTTTCTCAAATATATGGCTTTCCCCGGTGCGAGCATATCCATTCATCACTCTCCGTTGATTGAAGGATGAGTAGGATAGAGAAGTTTCATAAGTCGGCAGTTATGTGAGGAGATAAGTTCATTATTTTAAAGTAAAATTATGAAAATTGACGAGTTGGCCATTAGCTGGATTTAGCTGGATGGTAAGTATAAAAAATTCAACTCAATGTCACCAACATTATCATTACATACATTTACAAAAGTTTTATGTAGAAATTTAGAGTAAAACTAACGTATGAATCAAAGAATGTTACCTTAGTTTCTTTTACACTCAAACATATAATTCAACTTGTTACATTTTGAGTATTGTAAATAATTTATAATATGTTACTCTTTGTTAATGTTTATTTTTAGTTGATAAGCTTATCACCACTTTATTCATTTTCACTTACGAACTAAAACTGTTTTGTTTTTAAACCGTTTTTATACTTATCAAACTTAAGCTTTGTGAACGGACGTTTCAAAACTTAAAAATAATTAGTTTAAAAGGACATAAACAAGTTAACTTTATCTTTTTGTAAGCGAAATCTTAAAGTCCGTATAACGTGCAGTGTTTACAGTTAATTTTAACAGTCATGATTAAACAAGTCAAACCGGTTAGACTCGATTTATGTTTGTGCTTTAACCTCAAGTGCAGTTGTTCGTCTCCAGTCCTACTCAGTGCGTCTCTTTTCTGAAAGATAAAACGGTGGTGCGTTATCCCTAAACTACGCGTCACGCAAGAGTCTGCTCATCACGCAAGAAAAGCAAAGAGCTTTGTTTTGTGTCGTCGTCTCAGGTCCTGGTGCATTAGTGACTCATTAGTTTATAACAAGATTTTATTTTAAGTGCTTATAAGTTGAATACAACTCAAGTAACTAAATTTAAAGTAAAATACAGAATGTGTGACTTATGGTAAGCTACCAAAAACAGAAATAGATAGTAAGTTATTGTTATTTACTCGATTAGCGGTTTTTTTTAAAACCTAGAACAACAAAATATTATCTTTAAAATTTAGATTCAATTTTAGTTTAATTTAGTTTTAAAACATTTTTACAAATTAAATTAATTTCAGTTCAGAGTTACAGGGTCGTAAGTTATGTGTAGAATAACCAAGGGGTCGTGTACATCACGCCGCCATAGCGAAGACGCTAGCCAACCAGGCAATGGCACGAGTATAAAAACGCAATTTGTAGGAGCTATTGTAGATCTGTGAGTTGTACCTGTTTTCCACTGTGGATTCTGTTGTTTCTCAGTGTTGGTGTACTCCCTGTGCAAAGAAGAAAGCAAATGAGAATCGTCAATGGCGGCAATTACAATTTGACCTCAACAACAATTCTTACATGTAACGCAGCAGTAATAACACGGCACAGTGAAAGATTTTTACTGCTGCAGCAATGTTTGTCACGGTAAGGCCGCAATTTTTTAAATACAGTCAAAGCTCTCTGAGCGGACACTCTCGTAAACGGACAGCTCTACTTACGGCCGCCTTTACAAAACTCCCGTTTGAACTCTAGCTCATACAAACTCTGTATTTTCACATTCCCGCAAGCGGCCAGCTCCAGTTGCGGCCACTTCTTCTGCTTCCCGAGGGCGTCCGCTTACGGGAGCTTCGACTGTACCTATGTAAGCCTAAAAAGTTTTTTTGGTTTGATCGGTTGATTTTGAAAACCCCTTATCATTAAAGGGTCCCTCTCAACCAGTGTGCTTTGCGGTCGCGTGTTATTGTTTTCATCCTGGGAACTCGATCTGTCGTGGGGCTAATGTATGCCATACTTTCCAAATTGTACTAACTTGGGTCGTCTAACTGCTTTTTGTGGCCAGAACAAGGCCAGAATCATGCAAAAAGTAGTTTTTAACTTCAAGCCGCTATTTTCGCGGCACCCGAAAATGGCCGCCGTAAGAGTATTGGCGCGCAAAGCACACTGGTTGAGAGGGACCTTTAATATTCAAATGTAACTCCAACCAGGTTCTCGTGCACATGGTAAGCGCCTGAGGTTTAGGTCACGTGATCAGATGAGTAACCAAGCCTGCAGGTTGTTACCTGTTGTGATCCATACACCGGCCAGTGTGTTGTTGTTGATTTCGTTGTCCTCTATCAGCCCCATGCCTTCCTCGTGCTGAAAAAAAGAAGAGCAACAATCAGGGACCAGTCATGAAATTTGTTTTTTCTATTAACAAATACAGTCAAACCTCCAGTAAGCGGACACCCTCGGGACCAGAAAAAGTGTCCGTCCGCTTATGGAGGTTAAAAATGTAGTGTTTGTATGTAGCTGGGTACATGACTAAGTGTCCGTTTACGAGAGACGTCCGCCTGTGTCCGTTTGCGGAGGTTCGACTGTAAAAGAATCACTTTAGATCTGACTCCCCCCGACTGGGGATACACTTGATGTACCATTTCTTTGTTTATATTCACGTAGAAAACACGATTTTCAGCCAATCAGAGCGTTCATATTGTTGTGATTATTTTATTTTGTACATGTATTTCTTTGCATTCTCATATAATTTATTGGTGCTTATAAGCAACGTGAATGTGCAACTGTAAAATTCTTTCACGAAAGGCAAATGCAAAAGTTATTTTTAACTTGGCCTTGTGGTCCAAAAAATGGCAAGTCACGAGAGGATTGCACATTAAAATCTGTATACAGCTGTTTCGAGAAAGGTTGTCGGAAAAAGCGCACGCGACAATCCCGAAAGGTAATCTGGGATATGATCAGCAACTTTATGCGCTCGTTCGTAAAATATTGTTTTTACCACGAGAAAGTACGTTCCTGACACTGTAGCTGTCGAACCTACTTTTGTTGCTTTCTTTTAGCACTCGCACACATACCTGAGAAAATGGCACGAGACGCCATGGACGGCGTCCATGGCGTCTCGTGCCATTTTCTCAGATTTCCCTGAAATGCTGAAGTCAAGGAACTGCGAACTTAAAACTACCCACAATACCTTTCAGGATTGTCGCGTGCGCTTTTTTCCGACAGCCTTTCTCGAAACAGCTGTATAAAACAAAAACAAGAAGTCGTAACAACCCGATCAGCTTGCCGCTTCACCTAGTCCTTTCTGAGCTGTTACATTATACAGGTTAGTCAAGTTTGACAGACAAGTTCCAGGATCATAATATTATTATTTAGCCTTACCACGTATATTCCGCCGTGAAGTCCGCTGTGTATTCTGTTACATCGGACAATGGGATTACTTTTAGTCCTGATCTGGATTCCAGCAAGTGCATTGTCTAAAATGAAACGAGGCGTAATGGTATCATCACATTTATTTTAGTTTACAAAATCGGTTTCAAAAACTGTCAACTACGCTGTAAAAAAAACGAATAATGTAATAAACGTATTTATACCAACCGTGAATATCGTTCCCTTCGATCAATCCTTTTCCTTCGCCGAATACGTAAACTCCTAGGAAGAAAATTGTAAATTATTATTTTTACACGCAAATTATTTTTATTTTATGCGAATTTGTCTCGTAACATGAAATTGAATAGAACCTCTAAACCATGGTTATAGAAACGATAGAAAATCTCAAAAGAAATGCAAGGAAGTCATACAAAATCATGTAATTCAGGATACGAATGGTCATCATAACTAGTCAAGATCACAACGGATTGTAAAAAAAAACCTACTGATGTCAATTGGCAGAAATTTTAAAGGTCAATTTGTACACGTCTATATTGTTGCAAATCTTGCAGTATAAGAGAAAGTATTCCTCACCTCCTTGTTGTCCATCGTATATCTCGTTGTTTCTAAAAATGTAACCAAAAACACAAATTGATCATCGGGGAACCACAAACACCCAAAGAGTAAAAAAAGAATCAAAATGATCCTGCTACTCATTAACACTAAAAAGCGTTGTTGATCAAGACAATCTCATTGAACTTATCTCGCAACTGATAAAAGTGATGAGCTGTTGCATTGTGAGACATGGAACTGGGTTTTTCTTCGTGCAGTGCTTGCAGCGAGACATGTTCATTTTAAGGTAACTTACAGTGAAGTGTGCCCTACCGTTGCCACTCGACAAAGTTTTTGAATAATTTTTGACATAACAATTTTTGACAACTTTCTGATGGTTTTCGTTTCAACTGGCCAATCAAAATGCAAGAATTGTGTGAAGTGGACATGTCAAGCTCCACGTTCGCGTTCTGACAATCAACATCTCCGCTTCTCACAGTTCTTGCAATTTGGTTTGCTAGTTTGGTTTGATTGTCTTCCTTACTTTATCGTTGGGTTGCTTTGTGATGTTATCCACACACCAGCGTATGTATTGGAATAGATCTGATTTTCCAGGAATTCACCTCGCGCCTGTAAAACAAAGAACAACATCCATGAATCAGTTAAACTAAGGTAACCAAAGGAATTACCGTGACAAGTGCCACGTTACTATCAACCGTGATAAATGCATGGATGGTTAATAACAGAAACTAACTCCAAGCAGACATTAGACTTTTCACGCATTAGCTTGGAAATACTGAGTAATGTCACTGAACCACAGCATTTCTCGGCGTCAACGTTGCTGACTGCGCGCATTTGTTCTGAAAGCGAGATTACGCTAAACAAGGATTTAATTAAAGCAGCAACTTTGAATTCGGTCTTGTAACTGATCAATAACATTTCTTTCTTTGATTTATTTTTTCCCTTTTTGGTCCAAAAATTAGAAGCGAATTTAAGCACTATAAGCCTGCCTCGGCCCAGGCCTCGTTCCTTGATTGTGCGAAGTACGCAGGGGGTCCTGGGACTGCGTTTCGCTCTTCCCATCAAACCCCACGCTACCTATTTTCCCGCAATTTACCGACAAAATGCAACCACTGCCTGGGGACAAGGATGGCTAAAAACCTTATGGTTAACTTTTAATCCCAGATCTGCGTCAGCCGGGCCCTGGGTACCTTTCTTAACCATTGTAGAAGTGTAACAAAGCTCATGTACTTACGTCGTCATGGCAATAAATGCCGCCTGTCATACCATGATGTACCTTGCACCCGACCACTGTTGGATTGGCATGAGAACGAATCTCAAAACCGGCAATACGATTATTGTACACATCATTTCCTTCATAATAACCCTGAAAAATACAACAAGTACATTTGAAGTCTGGCAGATGATCTAAGCTTTCAAATTTGACGCTAGACTTGCCACAAGTCGTCTTCTTTGAGCGAAACCAGGCGACGCGCGACAACGATCGAGGAACGTCGCGACGGGGAACCAAAACCAACGAAAGGGCAAAATAATATTGGAAAGGGCTTTTAGAAAGTCTAATTTGACGCGTTTGACCACATAAACACGACGTTGCCGATATAAACATAATAGGTACTCTGGAAATAATTGCACTGCTCTCGGCCAATCAGAATCGAGTTAAAATTTTGTTGAGTGAACTGTAAAGTCGAAAAGTTTCATTTCTTTTTAAAGTAATTTAAAAAATTTAGCCTTGTAAAAAGTTATTTTAAAAGTCAAGCAAATATTATGGACATCACTTTGAGGAGTTGTGTTCTTTTAGTGAAATAACTTACCAGACCATAGTCGAAGATAAAGAAACCGACATCTCTACCATGATGCACTTTATTTCTCCTCATGATGGGACTGGCGTGATTCCGCACCCATACTCCCGCCAGCTTGATGTTTGTAATCTCGCAGTCTTCGTATGTTCCCTATGAAAGAAATAACATTCTTGAAAATAGTTTATTCCTCATTATTTTTTTTAAACGAACATAGAACTTCATTTTACCCCAGAGAAGGGTCTGGGTACTTTTAACTCCCACAAAAAACCCACTTCTAATAGTACTGCCAGTATAGTACCATCAATTTCACTGTTACATTGTACGTGACCATTTAAATCGAAACTCCTCTGAGAAGTTTGCAAAAGATTTCCGCCAATCATACATGTCATACCTTATTGGTGTTTGATTTTACTGCGAGTGAAACACCTTCCGTATAAGGTACGGCCATGTATGCTTGACAGAAATCTTTTGCAAACCGCTCAGATGAGTTTTGATTTCAAAGGTCGTGTAACAGTGAAATCGATGGTATGAAATCACATAAATTTCCGATCCCAATGTCAACAATGACAATGTTGAAAATTTGGATAAGCTTCAATTGTCAGGCCAAAAATTAAAAATAATCTTGACTACAGAGCTACCTTTTTGGGGAAACGTACGCATGATTTTCAGTAGCTAGGGATAATTTGTTGTTGTTGTTGTTTATTTTTTACCTGAGCTCCATCTGTGATGAAGATGCCAACGTTTTCTGAGTTAGAAATAAGACAGTTGGACAGAGTAGGTCTCGCTCCCCTGCCGTGTACATAGATTGTTGCACCAGCTGCAGACAAAAGGTTCAATCAATAATCAAAAATGTGTCAATTTACCTTTATTGATTATCAGTTGGTAAGTGCATTGCACCGGCATCGTAAGGTCATGGGTTCGAAACCTGTTCAAGCCTGAATTTTAATATTTTTCTCCCACAGTTCAATGATTTTTCAGATAATATTCTCATTCAATAAGTAAGTGTCCTCTGATATTCAGATGTCAGATGTCTGCTGACACTGGAGAACCTCATGCTTGAATGCAGCTACATGTACATTGTAGTACATCTCCAAATAAACTCTAATTTCTTACCATTAGCTAGGCTAGTGAGCTTGCAATTGTAGATCGTTGGAGAGCAGTCATCAACAATCTCTATACAGCCTGATCGAATCGCCTGAGATTCACTACTTGGACAATTCTGCAAACAAGAGAGTGCAAAATAATGAAACTTGCAGTACATGTAGATCATTAATAATGTAGTTAATTAAGACAGGTAAACAACACAACGGCACACACCGGCATCCATGGCAATCCATTAGACTGGTGAGTCAGCACTGAAATATACATGTACCTACACTACTGTACATCATGTACAGTTTAAACCTATCTACAATGGCCACCCTGGTGTGCAATTACTGGCCAGTGTAGGTTTCAAAAGAGCTGGTTGGTGGTCGTTTAAATAATTGATTTATTGGAGGTTCGACCGTACAGCTACCCTAGTACATGTACATTGTAGTGCAATCCCAACAAATTGTTTTTCATTTACAATGTAGCATCTACATGTACAGTCGAAGTTCCCCGATTTTTCGAACACCCACTTACATGTAATATATATTTATTTAGATACCTCAGTTGTCATTACAGACAATATGGTTTTGGTCCCTAGCTCATACAATCATGTACATAATTTATATCCATTTTAATTAATTACTGTAAATACCAAGCATCTGTCAGACCACTAATATGATGCAATAAAAAAATACAAACCTTAAAAGTCAGATGTCCTAAGAAGGAGCACGCTGAGCCAGTATTGAAAGTGACAACTGTTGAAGAGTCGCACTGAATAACAACTGCATCACTTTCATTCTTAACTGTCAAATTGAAAAAAGAAATTGTTTGTATTTAATTAGCATCAATACAATTTTTTTTTATTGTAGCTTTAGAGTACTACATGTACATATGGTACATTATAACAATAAATAAATACTTATGTAACCTTGAGGTGCATGCAAGGATACATATAATTTCTTGGATGTAAGCCAAGTTTGTCAAAATTATTCATAATAATTTATTATACATGTATAATTATTATTAATTAAATTGTGTAACTTGCAATATTCATGTCATTAGCTTGCAAAGTGCCACATGCATTTACATTGTAATAATTATTATTAGTCTTCTACATGTAGGTAATATACATGTATATGCACCTGCTCCAATAACAGCCACGGGCTTGCTGATTGACAGCTGCTCGTCATATACACCACTGTGTACTATAATGACACCATCATCTTGCACAGCTTCCAGAGCCTCTTGAATTGTTTCATGATACTGCAGTTAGCAAAGAAAGTACACAGAGGTTATTCAGCGGAAAATTGTGTATTATTTTTTCTCACCTTTATTGTTTATTATACAACATAATTATTTCCTAAAATATACATGTAGGCTTTCAACAGTGTTTTCCGTAGCACGCAGTCAAGGGGACTAAGACGAGTGTTATTACGGTCTCATATTTGCACTCGGTGCATATTCGCACTCTAAAATGGCTGTCGTATTAATATAATAAAGTACCATGTACTGTACATCATCAAATGATTATTACATGATTGTGCATTGTAGATACATGACATTTGTAAACTAAATAATTAGAGAGAGGTGGAAAGAAATGATGGTATATTTTAAGCTTGGTAGAAATATGAGAGATATATTATTCTGTCAGTGACACAAGCTACTCGGAAGAAAATTCCGAGTTCCCCCAACAGGAGTCGAACCTATGACATTCCCCACACCAGTCGGACACTCTACCCCTGAGCTACAGGAGACTCGTGGGAGCTAAGGAGAGAGGTGTTCATATATTCAATTTCCTCAAACATGTACATGTATAGAGAACAAAATGTACCCAATGGTCATGCAGATTGCCCCAGCAGGCCAACAACTTGTTGGACCTCATGACCTCATGATCAAACTTACATTTATTTTTCTCCCTGAACAGCTGCCAGCATTTATTTTGTTCTGTTTTGCTATGGTAGGATGAACATGGTATGCATGATAGAGAGCACTGAGACATTTCTTCCAGCACAAGTCGTTTTCTGGTTCTTGTTCAATGTAAACACCTTCAAATGTCTTTATCATGGGCTTCTTCATGTCAAATACTTGAGTGTAAAGTGATCGCCTGTAGAATTAAACAACATTAACATTGTACATACTGTAGTAAAAAGGAGGAATAAAATAATGTACATGTAACAGTGATGTGATTGTACAGGTCACAGTCACAGGTCACCCTTAGCTAAAGGCCACCCCTAACCTAACCCTGAGCTAGTCCTAACCTAGGGTTACATGTAGGAAAATAATTACGAATACCAAAGGTGCTCAGTTCTCACCCAGAAAAAATAGAGGAGGAAGGGGGGCGCTTACTCGAGGGGGGCGCTTATTTCAAATTTTGGCCGATAAAAGAGGCGCTTATCATTCAAAGGGGATGCTTATTCAAGGGGAGGCGCTTATTCAAGGATTTACGGTATACCAAAATCACGATAAGTACAAGTACATGTACATGTACTGTATACGACAATCTGTCGACTACCAACCATAAACAACCATCCTGACATATGGAGTTGAGTCTGGAACATGTTTGCGCCATTCTACACAGCTCTCTCTCTTGAAGATAGGAACATATCAGAAGCAAAACCTCATCTGGGACAGCTTTGATGTAACAGTTAAAATTGCCTGCAAAATAAAGTGCAGATGTGATTAATTACCAAGAGGAGGAGGAATGGGGGCTTCATAGCCCTTGTAACCAAATGATAAAACAGCCTAAACCGTAATTTGACCATCTCTTTAGCATCCTCTCTCCTTTTCAGCAGCTCCCCCCACCTCCATACTTAAAATTATGCTCTGCCCAGGGGGTACTCCTTTATATGGCGTCAAAGGGGACGTGCGGCCAGATAGGGAATACTATGGTTTTCAGGGTTCTTTGTCTTGAACAGGGTATTGATTTTATCATTTTTTGTCTTAGACAGGATATCTTTAATAATAATTATTATATGGCCTGATTATAAGGCTAGCATAATTTATAATACATGTACGTTAATTTATAGAAATCTCACTACAAGCCGAATTTTTACCAGTTTTTTGTTAGCACAATTATTATTAGCATAAACATGAATCCGGCTCAGTGACTCCATCAAAGCTGTATAAATAAATTTGTTATCACCAACTACATGATTGTATAACAAAATTCTCAAATTTGATTGGTTATCAGCAGGCCCGATTTGTACTAGTCTCCTACGCAGCCATTATTTGTGTTGTCACGCAACGCTTCTCCCAACTAACGGCTGCTCAAACCTAGACCACATTCCTTTCCTTTTGTTTTGACTGCAGTAACTTTGACACCTATCGGCAAAAACGTGACTGTTACAGTTTGCCGAAAACCTGCTAGATCGATCCAATTCTTGAACTAGGATGTCTGTTGTAATTATAATTATCATTATTATAATGAAGTTTTTTCGACATTATTTTTTCATGTACCATACATTTTTCTTCAGTAAAACCGTTTTTTTATTTTGATGTCTGGTGTGCGTCAAATTCAAAAGGCGGCATACTGGTGTGCGTTTGACGTTTCCAACGCTAAGGTCATGATAAGACACAATCTATGATTGGTGTATTTGGGAGCGAGCAAGTTCCGAAAATGGCACTGCAACTGTGATTGGCTTAAATCTGCAAAGGAATGTGGTCCTGAGGTTTGAGCAGCCGTTAGTGGGGAGAAGCGTTGTGTGACGACACAAATAACGGCTGCGTAGGAGACTAGATTTGTATTGGACAGTTTATGCATCATTTGAGCGCGCTGTAATAGGACAAGTGCACTTGATTGGGTTCCTTTGCTTGTGCATCTCAGTTAAAAACAAACTCAACCGTTATGTTTTTATTCACCAAAACAATTAACCGTTTAACGTTTTTTCCTCGAATTTTGTTATACAATGTACATGTAGTTATGGTATGTATTGGTAATAGAACTGAGTGGAGTCTAATCCGGTCTGTAATCATACTCGTGATTAAACAAATCGGTCCGCTGCGCAGTCATCCGATTTTGTTAATCACTCGTATGATTACAGACCGAATTGGACTCCACTCAGTCCTAATTATATATGCAGGGTATGATTTTGGGTCATGTGTTAGATGGGGTCTAAAAAATTGGAATTGACTGTCTTAAACAGGGTAGGAAAATCAGATATATATATTGTTTTTAAAAATAGCCTAGCCAAGCCTAGGATTAAATATTACTTATGCAAGCAACTCTTTAACACCAGGTAGAAGAATAAAACATTGCATAAATTATATTCACTGCTATTATAAACACAGACAACAATTAGCTATAGCCGGCTATGATTCATTCCTGAGATAATAAAATTTTGGCCCTACCCTGAATAAATAAAGTATTAATTCCTAAGGCTGGAATTTGATGTGATATCTGCCATGTCATTCCCATCGAACGCTCAACTACATTCAAGCGTGCTGCCACATTTGAATTCAATTCTTTCGTGACAATAATTATATTGAGTCAAAGGGCACGTGGAGAAGACGCTCAACAAAGGCACCCGAATAAAAGAATCTTAACAAAGAGATCGCTTACAATTACAACGACGAACGGCTTATTTCACAAACTCATCGATAAAAATATTTTTTCTTTAGAAGAAGCAATACGATACTTACCTCTCTGTGAAGCAGAACGTTGATCACTGGAGTTTACAAGGTTGCAAGATCTCCTTCGACTTGGGCTTCGTGTTGTACTTTCTAATTTTGTGTCTTGCTTTCTTGTCAAACGTGTTGATCGTGACTGAAAAGATTGAACGAAAAATTACGTTAAAAAAAATCCACGGTCTGTCTGTTTCGATTCCATGATATGAAATAACAGATAATCTAATACACTTTGACGCCATCATGTCCTGGAAAACAAAGAACTAAAAGATGTAAACCCGACGCGAGAAAAAATATTGATAAGCGATCGATCGATCGACTCACATCTAAACACATGTCAGATTTTCTCTCGACCTCTTTGCTTTCCAATCCACAATCTTTTTCCTTCATCAGATGATCTCCAGTGTTGCATTTTCTCCGCTGCTTGTCTCTCCCTGCAAAGCAAAACAAAAGAACAGGGGTTACGCTAAAAATCTGCCGTTACAAATGAAGGGCTTGCTCCAAGGCAAACATTGCCGGCTTTGCATTTGAACGCCGATCTCGCCAAAGAAAACCTTTCTTACTCGAACTGCAGCTTCGAGTATTTGCAGAAATCGCTTTAGCTTTTCGGTAATATTCTGTGCAAAGCCTTGGTCTTTTCGAGGAAGACATCACTTGAGGTTTTCACGAAGATCTACACCGAACACAGCTGTTTGCTTTGTCGTGAAAAACGGGATTGTTTTCATGTGGAGGAAATGACGAACCTTCTTTCATCTCTCTGAACCAATCAGATCTCAGGAAAGACAAAGCCGTGAATTTCGCCCAATCAGCTTGCGGCTACCAGAGCCAATGGAACGAAATTCAAATGCACAGGATGAAACACAGACAGATAGGAGAAGACGAGAAGCTGCGAAAACTAGCAAAATTTTTAAATAAATTGTTAAATTTGCTAGATGCTCTAGTGTGACTACTCAAAGCGGGCCAGTTTGGAGAAAAAACTTTCTAGGTTTCCTGAGAGGTCCGCGTTTGCTGGTGTCAAATTTTGTTGAAGGATTGTCTGTATGCTTCAACGCGATTGGTTTACGAAAAAGGTCGCTATGTGCCTTTGTTTATAGTTTCTTCGAGTAGTCGCACTGCAAAAATTTGCCACAACAAATTATTACACGCCATTTTTTTTTTAACGATATAAAACATATCCGTATATACCCCTCGAGGGAATTGTGAACGGAGGGGGAACGGAGGAAGACGGTTGAGAAGAACATAACTCAAAAATAGACAAAACCGAAAGAAATGACCGTTCAGTCGCGAATATATATAACGGATGAGGTTTAGGATTATGGATTATTGGGGGTTTTTAGAGAAGGGATACGGATTATTGGTCACTAAACCCGGGGGGGTATGGTATGGTATGGTATGGTATGGTATGGTATGGTATGGTATGGTATGGTATGGTATGGTATGGTATGGTATGGTATGGTATGGTATGGTATGGTATGGTATGGTATGGTATGGTATGGTATGGTATGGTATGGTATGGTATGGTATGGTATGGTATGGTATGGTATGGTATGGGGTGCTTACCATTTAGCCAAAAAATCCGGAAATTTCGGTTGAAAGTCAAATGGATCAGCCATTTTCCGGAAAATCCGTTACCTCCAGAGGTAGTCCTATTTTTCCGTTTCGGAACGGAGCGTCGGAAATTACCGTACCATTTGAAAGTTTATTCCGTTTCCAGGCTCCCCTCGCGCGGTTTTAGTTGTATTCAATATGGCGTCAACGAACTTTTACGAGTGTGGCGTTTGTTTCTTCAACTCAGATGGACCACAGAAACGCCAGCACTTGTTGTTCAGGAGAAAGAGAATGCCTGATTCTTGCATTCCCTGTAGGAGTCCTTCCTATGTTTATAATTTCCCTGCACAAGATCGAAAATGACTTTGAAGCTCACTCGTGCGGAAACTCACTCGTGCGATAAACTCACTCGGGTATGTGATCTCATATCTTTGAATTCTGTTTAAATTTCTTGGCATAAAAGTGGTTACGGCACCAATGGCCATGGCATCTTCTTCTTAGTCAATAGATTTTAGATTTTCAGCTAAGTCCGCCATATTGACTGAAAGACCGGAATTAGAATATTGTAAATGGTAAGCGTCACCTGTTTCGGTTGGTCGTTGGGTTTGGAAAATTTCTTACCATTATGCAACGGTCACCCCAACCGGTTTTTTCTTACAAATGGTAAGCACCCATGGTATGGTATGGTATGGTATGGTAGGGTATGGTTTTTGAGCCATTTTGGTCTGAAAACGGGTATAGATTTTGACCATTTTGGTCTTAAATAGGGTATGTTTTGCCTACTGGTCTGAAATAGGGCATAGATTTTTGCCATTTTGACTTTAAAATGGGGAAATTATCCCCGAAATTTTAAGGGTCAGGTCTGAAATAGGGCAGGGAAAATCACATATTTTGGTCTGAAATAGGGTAAGGGTTTCACGAAGCGTGCCGCACACCCCCACCCAAATTTTTGGGGAGTACCCTCCTCCCCCCGCCCCGGCCACTAAATTTAAAGATTACGGATTATTTGTGTTGCATTTTAATTAGTGGTTGCTATATATAGATTGTTGTAGAATTTTATTTTAGGGATTTATTTGTTTACAAAATTGGGATACGGATTATTTCTAAAAATTTACCCAGGATTATGGATTATTCAGCCTTGTCCCTGCTCCTGCTGCTCAGGAGGACCTTCTTCGCTTGCGTCACTCGCATTAGGGCTGTCCACAATATGCTCGAAATTCTCAAAAAGTTGCTCAAAACTTGCTCCAAAAATCCAGAAAGTTGCTTTTTTAATTTCTTTTTTGTCATTTTGTCTAAAGAAAAAGATATGCTAATCGCCAATCAAAGTAAAATATGCTAATCAAAGTAACATTTCTAAGCATTTTCATGCAATTTTAATGCAACTCAAGACTCAAATGGGTATAGAAATTGCTCAGAATGCAAAAAGTTGCTCGAAATGCTAATCTAATAACTATACGAAAAGCTTGCAATTGAGACAAAAACCTCAAGAAAGCGCCTTGTCGATCGTTGAAGTCGAATATACCCCAAAAAAGCGTTACCTAACATGGTTCCACTTCTGCTTGAGCCTATCTGTGTATGTGATAAAATAATCGCTAACTCGCGCTCTTTACATATGTCGCGCCACGTTCACTACGATAAGCTCGTGCATTACGACGCTGCTTTGCAGAACAACAACCCGGAGAATGCTGTTTGTTGATCCAATTTTTGAGGAAGCTTATTCTTTGTTTAAATACAGCATCTAATAAGTTCGTGATGCCGTAGAATACCTTTGAAAACTAATTTAGAATTTCTAAACAACAAAAATCCACCTAGATTATTGTCAATTTTTTGGCATAATTGTGTTCTTTTTTTAAATTTTTTTCTAGTTAGCGCAAGATAATTATGACGAACTCAAACGTCAAATAGCCCTTCAAATTGCTCGAAATCTCATTTTCGAGGGCTTAGATTTTAAAATTTTCCCTGGGGAACATGCCCCCGGACCCCATATCTCAGCCGCAAATTGGGATACGGCTAATTTTTGGCAAGTGGACGTTTTTTGGCATGCTTCCTCTGAATAGCTGATCAATTGTCATAATTTCGCAAATTTAATGTTTGTGACGTCATAACTTTAGTACAGTAGACTCCCGCTATCTCAAACTCGGTTATCTCGACAACCCCGCTATCTCGAACTCCAACCCATTCCCCTTGCCCTTGTTTTTCAGTCATTTACTATCGGCTATCTCGAACTCCTCGCTATCTCGAACTGTTTTTCGTTCCCCTTGAGAGTTCGAGATAGCGGGAGTCTACTGTACTCTATTCTAAAACGATAATCCAATTGTAGGACAAATTAAAATATCACGAAAGAAGCCAAAGCTAAGTATTTTATCGAACATTTAAAAAATGTGAAAATGAAAATATTCGCCTGCTTTTTTTCATTTTCGGCCTGTATTTTATGACAGCAGCCAAGAGATGATTACTAAGAGAGGCATTCTCTCATACATTGGTGTCTTCCAATGATAATTTTTGAAATCTATTCAGTAATTCCAGTCCATATAGCTGAGTTATTTTAAGAGCTCTTCCTGATTGGTCAGTTCGAGTAACGTGATGCCGAAGCCTCTATCAGAAAGAAAGAAATTTAAATAACTTTTACAGCATGGCGCGAAACTATTAATAGATTCAAGTGCATGGCCAGTACAAAGCCTAACCTTCTTTATTTGTTAACTCCTTAAGCAAACTTCATCTGTACAAAGATAAAACTGACTAATTTTATTTACACTGCGACCAAACTTAAGATTTTACATCATAATAATTAGACGCAATATATAACGGACTATATTGTTTAATGTTCAGATAACGGGTCATTTTAATGATAGATATATAACACACTTGAAAATCGCGATCGAACATAAGTCTTCATTGATTATTTCTCTGAACTGCTTTCGCGGCCTGCGCCTCTTTCGCGGCCTGCGCCTCTTTTGCGGCCTGCGCCTCTTTCGCGGCCTGTGTCTTTTTGCGGCTTGCGCCTCCTTCGCGGCCTGCGCCTCCTTCGCGGCCTGCGCCTCTTTTGCGGCTTGCGCCTCTTTCGCGGCCTGTGTCTTTTTTGCGGCTTGCGCCTCCTTCGCGGCCTGCGCCTCTTTTGCGGCTTGCGCCTCTTTTGCGGCTTGCGCCTCTTTCGCGGCCTGCGCCTCCTTCGCGGCCTGCGCCTCTTTTGCGGCCTGCGCCTCTTTTGCGGCCTGCGCCTCTTTCGAATCGAGTAGCTATATACACACGTTACCAGTTTATCATTCATTGGCTATTTTCTCAATAACCGATACTAATTTGAAAATAAAATCTTAAAAAATAACTTTTTGTTTCAGAAAAACTTTCACAATTTTACTACATATCCAGCCGGCGAAAATGTTTCTTCGTCGTCTAACTCTTCTCGTCTTGTTCTTAGCCACTTTAACTTCCTGCCCTTCCGTTTGCTCTTCATTTAGTTCCACTAGCTTTAATTCTTCCTCTTCATTTGGTTCCACGACCTTTAGTTCTTCCTCTTTTTCTCCCTCGTCCTCTTCCTCTTCCACTCCTACTTCTTCCTCTTCATCCACTTCCTCTAGTACTACCTCTTTTTCTTCTTCATCTTCCTCCGCTACCAGTTCCACTGCCTTTACATTTTTCACTTCCTCCTCGTTCTTTTCCTTCTCTACCTCGTCCTCGTCCTCGTCCACTTCTTCCTCTTCCTCTTCCTCTTTCATTTCATCCGATTCCACTACCTTTAATTCTTCCTCTGCCTCCTCTTCCTTTACCTCTTCCTCCTTTTCATCTACCTCTTCCACTTCTTTCTCTAACACTTTCTCTTCTACCTCTTCCTCGTCGTCTTCCTCTTCTTCTTCATCCACTCTCTCTGTCTCTAATTTTTCCTCTTCCTTATCCTCTTCCTCTTCATCAACTCTCTCTGCCTCTAATTCTTCCTCTTCTTCGTCATCTTCCTCTTCTTCTTCATCCACTCCCTCTGTCTCTAATTCTTCCACTTCCTTATCCTCTTCCTCTTCTTCTCCATCCACTCTCTCTGTCTCTAATTCTTCCACCTCCTTATACTCTTGCTCTTCTTCTTCATCCACTCTCTCTACTGTCTCTAATTCTTCCACTTCCTTATCCTCTTCCTCTTCTTCTTCATCCACTCTCTCTCTGTCTCTAATTCTTCCACCTCCTTATACTCTTGCTCTTCTTCTTCATCCACTCTCTCTACTGTCTCTAATTCTTTCACTTCCTTATCCTCTTGCTCTTCTTCTCCATCCACTCTCTCTGTCTCTAATTCTTCCACTTCCTTATCCGCTTGCTCTTCTTCTTCATCCACTCTCTCTACTGTCTCTAATTCTTCCACTTCCTTATCCTCTTGCTCTTCTTCTTCATCCACTCTCTCTGTCTCTAATTCTTCCACTTCCTTATCCGCTTGCTCTTCTTCTTCATCCACTCTCTCTGTCTCTAATTCTTCCTCTTCTTCGTCATCTTCCTCTTCTTCTTCATCCACTCTCTCTGTCTCTAATTCTTCCACTTCCTTATCCTCTTGCTCTTCTTCTTCATCCACTCTCTCTGTCTCTAATTCTTCCACTTCCTTATCCTCTTGCTCTTCTTCTTCATCCACTCTCTCTGTCTCTAATTCTTCCACTTCCTTATCCTCTTGCTCTTCTTCTTCATCCACTCTCTCTGTCTCTAATTCTTCCACTTCCTTATCCGCTTGCTCTTCTTCTTCTTCCACTCTCTCTGTCTCTAATTCTTCCTCTTTCTTATCCTCTTCCTCTTCATCAACTCTCTCTTCCTCTGATTCTTCCTCTTCCTCGTCATCTTCCTCTTCTTCTTCATCCAGTCTCTCTGCCTCTAATTCTTTCTCATCCTCGTCCTCTTCTTCTTCGTCCACTCTCTCTGCTTCTAATTCTTCCTCAACATCTTCCTCTTCCTCTTTCTCGTCATCTTCCTCTTCTTCTTCATCTTCATCCACTCTCTCTGCCTCTAATTCTTCCTCTTCCTCGTCATCTTTCTCTTCCTCTTCATCTTCATCCACTCTCTCTGCCTCCAATTCTTCCTCTTCCTCGTCATCTTCCTCTTCATCTTCATCTTCATCCACTCTCTCTGCCTCTAATTCTTCCTCTTCCTCGTCATCTTCCTCTTCCTCTTCCTCTTCCTCTTCCTCTTCCTCTTCGTCTTCATCTACTCTCTCTGCCTCCAATTCTTCCTCTTCCTCGTCATCTTCCTCTCATCTTCATCTTCATCCACTCTCTCTGCCTCCAATTCTTCCTCTCGTCATCTTCCTCTTCATCTTCATCTTCGTCCACTCTCTCGGCCTCTAATTCTTCCTCCTCTTCTCCATCCTCATCCTCTTCCTCATCCTCATGATCATCCTCTTCCTCGTTTTCTTCATCCACTTTCTCAGCTTCTGCGTCTTCCTCTTCCTCGTCCTCTTCGTCTTCCTCTTTGTCCTGTTTCAAGGGTTCAAGAGCAATAATGAATATTGAATAAAGTAAAAGCGCCATGTTAAAATAGTTGGCGCTACTCGATCGGAGCCACGGTTATTGTAGCATGAAGAGCTAGCAGTATTGCTACTTATATACCTGGCCGCCTTTAAGCGGCCACTTAAAATAGGGGTGGCCGCTTTAAAATAGGTGGCCTATCCTGCGATCAGGGCAATTTTTCGCGCTCCTTATTCTATTTACGGTGGTAGTAACTGACGAAGAGTAAATTAGAGCGCGGAAACATTAGCCTGATCGCAGGTTACAGGTGGCTGTTTAATAGGGTTTGACTGCAGTACCCCAATCTCAAACGCAACATGGCGCTATTTCAAAAAGAAATAGTGTTTCGTTTCCGGAACGATTATAATGTCGCGAAATGTCGGGAAAGTTTGAATACAATAACAGTAAATAAGAAACCGTAAATATTTTCGTGAAAGGAAGCACTTGAAATGGCGCGGCACGCCACAGTTTTCCACATGTAGAATTAGCATTTCAGTCGTCAAATATTTCTATTTGTAATACATTTTAATTTATTTTTGTGTCTGTGACGATCATTTTAACGATAATTTTAAACAACATGTATTCACCAGTTTGTTTGTCTTTTTCCCTGTAACATGTTTACTGATTGGCAGCTACGAGCGTTAATCTGATTGGATAGTAGCCCCACTGTGTAAATAGTTGACATCGAGTCCAAAACAATACCATTTCGTTTCTGAGGAAACGAGAATATAAGACCCCTAATGGCCCTATTGTATATCTTGTTTGTATTTGATGTCGTTACACATCAACCCTTGCAGTCATGCGCTCTTTATATGATATGAATTTCCTGTAGCCAAGCGACCATGCTCTGTACATCACATGGTAACAGTAACTCCATGCATCAGCGCTCCACTACAGCGCTCTTCCATGATAACCCCTGTAGCCAAGCGACCGCGCTTGTAGCCATACGACCACGCTGTACAAATGCCATGGCAACCCCTGTATAAACACGTGTGGTTCGCTTAGGATTGTCGGAGGGCGCTTCACTGAAATTTATGTAACATGCTTTATACTCGCGAAAGCTTCATGCAAAATACGATCAATGTCCAACTCCGGCATCGTATTTCAGATGAACCGCTCAAAGACGGGCTACTTTTGCCATGAAAATTATTCCTTTTGCAATCCAGTTTTTTCTTACCTTTGCTTTTGCTGTCGGGGGAAATGTTTGATAATACTGCACCCCATTAATGTATGGCGACCCATTTCCCATATCAATGATATGAGTCAGCTTTATCATGCGCAATCCCTCAGCTTTTCTTTCAATCATGACGGCTTCTTTTTTGGAGATCATCCCCAAAGTTCTGTTTTCTATAATTTGTACCAACTTAAGGTATCGTCGTTTCTCGTTATCATGTTGTTGTGACATCCGTTTGACACGTATATCATCGCTTGGAATCTCGAGTTGAAAGTCTCCTCTCAAAGTGAGCGCTTTAATGTCTCCGGCTTCTGCTAAATGATTTGACGCCATTTTAAACCACTTCACTTCTCAATAGAAAAGTAAAACATGCATTGTTTACGTATAAATCTCGCGTTCGAAAGACGTCATTTCTCCGCGCGCTCGTAACAGAATATGCGCGCGCTTTTTAACTCGGAAAATGGCTCAAAGCCATTTCCGAGTTTTTGCTGTGGGAGGCTAATTTCACTCCTTCGCTCCTTCGATTCCTGTTAAACATTTTGTATATCCGCTGACTAGTGCATAACGCTTGCGCATATATTGCGCATAATATACAGTGGTGGTGATACAGCGATTGCAGTGGAACTCTCCACGCGAAACGAAAATGTTTTGAGAAATCAGGAAGTTCGAAATATCGGGGGTAAAATTACAGTGAAACAAATCCAAAGGAAACGACTTTTGGCTCGAGTTATCGGGGTTTTCGAGAAATCGAGGGTTCGAGAAATCTAAGTTCCAGCAGTATAAAATCGATGGCGAGAAGCTGCCTTACATTTCATTATTTATTTCATCCTTCAATAAACAAACACCTTGTTTGAGTTCGAAATCGAAATACTCAACCACCAAAAAAAATATAAATATATGCGTTAAAAAAGTAAAGGGAAAAAAAAGAAAAAAATGGAACCTTCTAGGCGTCGAACCCACGACCTCTGTTCCAAGCGGTGCTTATATCCACTGCGCCACGTCGACACAACAGAAAATATTTTGGAAAAAGTCATTTATCAACTGGGTTTGTATTGAGCCGCTGAGTTATTTGATTATCACAGCAGGCTCAAGTGAGTTCTGAGTACTGACTTTCACCGAAGTGTTGAAGTGCTGGATTGAGCGTGCCGGTTGCTGTTTTTTAACCCTGCAAATAGCTCCTCGCCGAGGTTGTTGACGTGGACGTGACACGATTTACCCATCAAGTGATTTGTTTTAGTAGTCGTAGTAGTGGCAATGTTTCTCATTTGTAGATCTGTTTAGATGTTCGAACGATTTTGATAAATTGAAAACGTAATTTGAGTTCTGCGTGTTTCACATACAGAGATAAGAATGATATCACGTTATTAAGGCAACTTGTGTTTCAAATATTAACTTTAACATAATTTTCCGAGTTCAGTGGCTCATGGCCACTTTGATTTAGTTTTGAAGGCTACAAAATCTGCTTATTTCCAGTACGTAATGCTAGAACATTGATTCTTAAATATGTGAAATAATTTGTAGGGAAAATTTGATCAACCATTATGTTACGTTAGTATTCGTGTTTTCGTCTTGCGTGACAACATGACATGCGCAGTAGGCTTAGGGGCGAGGTTCTGTGTTACATAACGACAGTGTAACGAGTCCGTGTATACAATATTAACGGCTAGTACTCGGTGTAAGACTACGTCAGTTGTCCCAAGATCCCAAGATTACGTCACGCGTTGCCAGCCAACCTTGCGAAACTCATCCTGTTACTTCTGTTATCCTGTTAGTTCTGTTATCCTACTTCTGTTACCCTGTTACTTCTGTTACCCTGTTACCTTGTTACCCTGTTACTTCTGTTACCCTGTTACTTCTGTTACATTGTTACCCTGTTACTTCTGTTACCCTGTTACCTTGTTACCCTGTTACCTTGTTACTTCTGTTACATTGTTACCCTGTTACTTCTGTTACCCTCTTACTTCTGTTACCCTGTTTAGTGTTACCTTGTTACCCTGTTACTTCTGTTGCCTTGTTACTTCTGTTACATTGTTACCTTGTTACCCTGTTACTTCTGTTACCCTCTTACTTCTGTTACCCTGTTACCTTGTTACCCTGTTACTTCTGTTACCCTGTTACCTTGTTACTCTGTTACTTCTGTTGCCCTCTTACCTTGTTAGCCTGTTACTTCTGTGACCCTGTTACCTTGTTACCCTGTTACTTCTGTTACCCTGTTACCTTGTTACCCTGTTACTTCTGTTACCCTGTTACCTTGTTACCCTGTTACTTCTGTTACCCTGTTACTTCTGTTGCCCTCTTACCTTGTTACCCTGTTACTTCTGTTACCTTGTTACCCTGTTACCTTGTTACCCCCGGCTCTTACTTCTGTTACCCTGTTACCTTGTTACCCTGTTACTTCTGTTACCCTGTTACCTTGTTACTTCTGTTACCCTGTTACCCTCATGTTACTCAGTCTGTTTTCTGTTACTTCTGTTACAATGGATTTCAGATTTATCAGTCGAACCCTCGATTACTCGAAACTCCCACAAACTAACTCGAAGCAATTCTTGGTTCCCGTTGGCAAATTTGATCCTCAAACCTTTGGAAATTGGACGACTGAATAGCATTGAGATTGTAGATAAACGTCTAAAACCACCATCACAATGTAAACTTATAGTATTTTGTGGTATTCTTCGGTCCAGTTCAGACGCCGTACCTCACATGAACTAATTCGATTCGGCTAATGTGAAGTACGGCGTCTGAACTGGGCCCGTTAAGGGTGTACCCGATTAGTGGGCCTTTATATTAGGCACGCTAGAAGACACGACACATTATATTATTTATTCCTGCACCATATTGTAAATATATTTTTCTAGATCTGTGAGTAGTAATTGTTTTTAGGTAGGTCCACATCAGCTGAAAAGTTGCCACTATCACTTGACCTGCACTACAAATATCATTTTAGGGAATAGGGTTTTGACCATTTTACAGTTCTGTGAAATGTAACCAAGCCTCTGTATGAAATCGAGGTTCTGGGTGACCAAGAGATGATAGAGATCAGAAACTAGTTTACATAATAACAGAATAATTTACATTTGAAAAGAAGGAAGGTTTGTATCACAACAAAGTCACCTCCAGCCTCACTTCTGTTCAAAGGCCTGGATTCTAAGCACACAACTGTAAAATGGCCTATAATTCTGGCTTATATCTGTCTTCTGTTACCTTGTTACTTGTGTTAAACTTGTTACTTCTGTTACCCTGTTACCTCTGTTACCCTGTTACTGCTGTTACCCTGTTACTTCTATTACCTTGTTATTTCTGTTACCTTGTTACTTCTGTTACAATGTTACCCTGTTACTTCTGTTACCCTGTTACTTCTGTTACCCTGTTACTTCTGTTACCTTGTTACTTCTGTTACCCTGTTACTTCTGTTACCTTGTTACTTCTGTTGCCTTGTTATTTCTGTTATTACCCTGTTACCTTGTTACACTGTTACTTCTGTTACCTTGTTACTTCTGTTACCCTGTTACTTGTGTTACCTTGTTACTTCTGTTACCCTGTTACTTCTGTTACCTTGTTACTTCTGTTACCTTGTTACTTCTGTTACTTCTGTTACCTCAGTTAATTCTGTTACGCGTTATGGGCGCGATATCCCGAAATTTTTATGTTAACTGTTACATGAGAAATTACAGTTAACTGTTACCAATACATCCTATAGATTTACTCAGATTTATGTTTTGTATTACTGATAAAGGCGGTCTAGTCTAATCTAATCCGACCGGTTTCGTGACTTTCGTCTGCCGGATCTTACATACTTAACTTCAGCGAAGATGGTTTTATAAAAAGAAACCTATTTTATACCGTGATCTATAGAGTACAAGTCACGTTCCATTTAGGGCGTCAACAGCAAAAACCACCCACAAAACCTGATTACGTGCAGGATTTGACTAAGATCCCCGGAATTATTTATAAACAAAATGAACAGTATTTAATTTTGGGGCTCACGGATTTAACGTTACAACAAGGTGAGCAAGGCGCCCAAAATGTGACCACTTTTAATAAATTCACATTCTTTCGTGCACGTAGACCATCCAATCAGAAGCCGAGCCGGGATAGCTATTTTTCGCCTTCTGATTGGAAGTTTCAGTGAAGTAGATCCCCAGGTACCAAGAACAGTGACGAGTTGGTGCTTCTATTTGAGTTAAGTTTCCTCCCCAAGTTCACATACGTTTCAGTTAAAGTTCCAAATCGCCGCACACACGAAAAACGTATCGTCACACACTTATCATAACATCTCGCTTAACTTTGTCCCCGCTTCCGCTCCAAAGGAAATGAAAGAAGAGTTTGTTGATTTCGTCTAAAGCAGGATGGTTTGTTGGCAGGGGAGACAGAATATAAACAAGCTGGGATGCAATTAAACTCTTAAATACAACAATTTTTCCCAGAAGGCTTAAACTTGGAAAGGCTTGATAATCAACATAATAGTGCTTGATTTACGCAACAAATTATTATCAATCCAGACTGCTGTAACTTAATTGTGTTTCCTCTATCTTTATTACATTATTGTTATTTCCTTTTTGTTATATGCTTTTGCAATACTGTACGAATTTTTATATGGTCATGCAAATAAAGCTCATTGGTGTTGCTCTTCATATAACATAATTATGTATAGCCAAGAGATCATCCTCTCTTGGTATAACTCCAGTCTGTTGTTCGTTTTAGGTCATCTTGTATAAACACACTTCCAAAGACTTCCTTACAAATTTTCGCATTGATTTCTTGGTAAATGCAGGACTTTGCTTTTTCACTTTGCCTGCGTCTTTTCCTCCCAGACTCTGATTATTTAATGGAACTTTTCTTTCTCACACCTCGCTATTGCGGACTCTCGGTGCCTAGTTATCGTTGATGATTGCTGCAAAGCCGGGCTCTCTATCAGTCCGAGAGGGGTGCCCTTCTGGGAGGAAAATAGGTCATGGTAGATCCAGACGAGACCTATTTCTAAGGGTGGTAATAACACTTACTGCTGTGGGGTAAAGTGCAGCCTATGGTGCACTTCCCTTCCACCAAAAAAACCTTTACTGAGTAAGCACTTATGGTTTATTGACAACAGAAAGAAATAAGAACAACAACATCAAAGTAGGTAGAAAAGTCACGTTGAACGTAAAGCACTCCGCTTTCTCATGATTGATAACAACCACATCGTGTAATAGACGGGTGGTGACAAAAGGGATTAGCACAGAGCTGGGGAGGGGGAAAGCGGCGCTGAAATCGCATGAAAGCGTCAGCAGAAAATCACTAGGAGCTTTTTCAGACAGAAAAACATTTACTTCGTGTTAGATCTCAAGTCAGGATTTCGAGGCAGGATCCCGAGTTTGGGTGGTTGTCTATTTTTTCGGCCTTTTCTCCTCGCTATTTCAATCAGAATTGACTACAAGGAAAACCTTAGTGAACTTTGGAATAGGTAATTACAAACTATCCCTGACGAAGTCCGCTATAGCCGGACGAAACGCGTAGGATAATAAATCAGTTTTACAAACTAAAGTTCGTTCAAGTGCTGTTCACTTGTTAGCTTTTAAAAAATGGGAAATCACAACCTATCCTAACTAGCCTCACTTTCATTTGTTGCCAAAATTGAAATGTCTAACAACATTTATGAATAAGGTAAAATTTCCGAATTTTCGACTGACGGCCAAGCTATTTAATAACCTAACCAGCATCATATATAGCAAGTTATGGACAGTGTATATAGGCCTGCATCAGTCTCGAAAGACTACACAGTAAGCACACAATACAATATTAAATTAATTAGAAGTAACAAGGTAACAGAAGTAACAGGGTAACAGAAGTAACAGGGTAACAAGGTAACAGGATAACAGAAGTAACAAGGTAACAGGATAACAAGGTAACAAGGTAACAGAAGTAACAGGGTAACAGAAGTAACAGGGTAACAGGGTAACAGAAGTAACAGCGTAACAGAAGTAACAGAAGTAACAGGGTAACAGGGTAACAGGGTAACAGGGTAACAGGGTAACAGGGTAACAGGGTAACAGGGTAACAGGGTAACAGAAGTAACAGGGTAACAGAAGTAACAGGGTAACAGAAGTAACAGGGTAACAGAAGTAACAGGGTAACAGAAGTAACAGGGTAACAGGGTAACCAAGTAACAGGATAACAGAAGTAACAAGGTAACAGGATAACAAGGTAACAAGGTAACAGGGTAACCAAGTAACAGGATAACAGAAGTAACAGGATAACAGAAGTAACAGGGTAACAGAAGTAACAGGGTAACCAAGTAACAGGGTAACCAGGTAACAGAAGTAACAGGGTAACCAAGTAACAAGGTAATAGAAGTAAAACAGAAGTAAACAGGGTAACCACGTAACAAGATAACAGAAGTGACAGGGTAACCAAGTAACTGTAGTCTTGGGACAACTAAAGACAACTGACTGACGTAGTATTGGGACAACTGAAGTAATCTTGGGATCAGGACAACTAAAGACATCGTAGTCTTGGGACAACTGAAGTAATCTTGGGATCTTGGGACAACTGACGTAGTCTTACACACAAGACGTAGTCTTACAACTGACGTAGTCTTGTACGGGGTGCGGGGAGGCACGAAAACTCTTTTTTCGTGCCTCCCCGCGCCCCGTCCCCCGTACAGAGGGGAGTTTTGTCCTCTCCCCAGATTTCGCTCGCCAAATAATCCAAGATGGCGGCTCCACGATCGATCGTGACAGCGCGACGATTTCAGCGCAAAAAATAGAGGGACTGTGAACAGTCTAGAAAATATAATAATAATA
>MU827391.1:17560-50369 GCA_029204205.1 Desmophyllum pertusum
AATAGGCCGCTCGCGAGGCGTGCTCATAATGGCTACTGAGCAATTTTACTCAGAGGGAATGCGCATACATGTAGCCCATGAGTGCCGATTAAAACGAAATGGGTTTAGGGACTTCTCACGATTTCCAATCATAAAGTTTTATATTTTCCTCTCTACCCAGCAGTGCATTAATCCACATCATCCCTTTATAACATGTATACTAGTACATACGTAGATTATAAACATTTCCACGCCAATGGCTTTCGTTAACTCTCACCAGGGACATCTCAATTGATAATAATAGGTCAAGACTTCGTATTCTCCGAGTTTGTCGCCGTTGAAGATAGTGGCAGCAACTTTTAGGTTTGGTTGTTTGTTTATTTTTTTCTTTGGTGTATTGCTTTGATAACCCTAGCCCTAAGAGGCAACATCTCTTGCTTTGGCTAACCACACTAAAATAATCAGTGGATGCGACAGGTGCGTCCGTGGACCGGCGAGCTGAAAATAAAGTGAATGAAAAGCTCTAATTCGCTAACTGGTGTAGTCCTGGAAATGAAGCCTGAATCAACGAAGATTAACATCGAAAGGTCCGCCCTTTGTAGATTTGCTGGGTGACATATTAAATTTTGGACCAGATCTTGAGATTCTATAAGCTGAAATTTAACGTTAACGATAAATTCGACCTAAAACCCTCATACGGAATTTTAATCCCCGGCTCTATCAAAATGAGAGAAGACTGGGTACCCCAATAATGAACTGCAAAAGGGCTCAGCATGTGTGTCAATATTGGATAAAATGGACCGAACAGAGCCAGAGGTCACAGAAGAGCGAAATAGAAAGGCCGCAGCAAAATCCTGTCAATCGATAGATACATTTGTCCGTAAATTGTAAATTACATGTCACATAAAGTTTCTTGCAATTGTTTGTCATTAATCCATTTTGAATTTAAAAAGTGCAAGAAATTTTTATGTTTATACGTTTGCTTTTTGCTGCCTGGTTTCATATCAAAACGCACGAAATGCGAAATACAGTCGAACCTCTCCACAACGGCCACCTTGGGGACAGAGGTAAGTGGCCGTTGTAGAGAGGTGGCCGTTATGGGGAGGTAGGGGTGTAATATGACACATTTGTTTTTTTGGGGGGGACAACATTTTTATTTAAAAATGCTTATTATAGCATATGAATACGTAACACAATCAAAATGTATCAATAAAACAGAAACCAAAATGATGTCAGAACAGGAATGTTAACAAAACAAAAGCTAGTAAAGTACAGTGAGTACATCAGTTTGTACATCGTTTACTTTCTCTTTCGTGAAATTAAGTTGTCAAGGGTTGTTTGCTTGAGTGAGTGGCTGCGAGGTTCTATTTTAATGTGACTTACTGTGCCACCAGGCATTTTTTTTTTCAATTTCGCAATGCAATTTAAACACAGAGCTTATCAGCTGTACTCGATTTACGACTGAAATAAAAATACAGTACTGTAAAAGCGTAAAAAAAATGGAAAATAGAAAAAAAATGGGGGCCTTGTACTTTCTAGTATTGTGTGATTCTTCCATCAGTGGCTAAACACGTGCCGCAATATAAGATACTGTATTGCCCGACGATGCGTGGTACAGATGAAGTTGCGTGACCTTTATTACTGTACGCCAAAAAAGATAGGGTTTTAATGGCCGTTGCCGTTGTGGAGAGGTGGCCGTTGTAGAGAGGTTAAAACAAGAGTGAATGTATGGACTGTCCGCCGGGACAAAAGAAAGTGGCCGTTGTGGAGATGTGGGCCGTTGTGTGAGAGGTGGCCGTTAGTAGAGGTTCGACTGTATCAAAAATTTCCCGGCGGTACCCCCCTACAAACTCGGGAGGCACTCGAAAGTTAGTACACGCAAGGAAAAGGAGACATCTGCACGCAGGCTATCCCCTCCCCTTTCGCACTTATTACGGACAGTTTGTTTGTCCCGACGAAAAGCTCATATATTTTATCTTACATTACAACTGGTCACTTTTCCGCTCTCATACAAAGTTAACCTCGCTTATCTGTGCACTGTATATTGTCATGACATGTTTGACAACTGTCTTGCCTCACTGTGCTGCGTGGCAGGCGTAACACAAAAAGTTTCACTTCCTTGGTCTTTTACTGCAGTCATTAGACGTTGCTTAATACGGACAATTGTTCGTGTCCGTCTTATCCGGGTTCCACTGTACATACGAGGCGTTTCAATCACAGTCAAAACAAAGGGATTTGACTTCACGAAACTGAAAAAAAAACCTGCCAAAAAAACCCCTGCAAACTGTCAAAGCTATTTGCCTTTATCTCTGTAATTGTGTAATAACCCGACCAATTACACGCCGCGAAATTATTGACATATTATAAATAGACGACGAATTATTACACAAGAATCCATCAAAGAACAGTTCTCATCTTGACTCTGCTCATATCCTAGCTAACTGAACTGGGTAATTACAGTACACTGCACGATTCACGTTTAACGTAACAAATTTATTAGGTCACTTTTAGCAACACTTAGCTCGCCGACTTGTCAGTTGCGGACAACAAACTCTGTTCAGTTTATTTACCTTCATGTCATTTTGATCAGTACATCTAACAAGACTTAAAACCCAAGCTAATTTGAATACAATCACCCACTGTTTTCTTAAACAACGGAAACTGTGCTCAAATGAGATGATCTTATCTTTCGTCTACAAACCAAGCAGATATAAAGTTCGTCTTTAATTTTAGAAGATATTTTCATATTAAAATCATTCCTCGTTTCGAAAAAAAATTTAACACACTTAACAATAGTAGATCTAAAAATCCATTTTCTAATATCATTTTGTCACGATGTCCAACGTCAGACTCCCGAAAGCGCGGTGAATTAATTTTCTGCAATCCAGCACGCGGCTTTGATCTTTGTCACAAACAGCATTCGCAGCATTCATGCTGACATAACAAAATTCTCAAATCACTCATCACTCATACTCTTCTGATTGTCGTCATACTGTAATATCTTTGTTTACACAGCAGCATTCGCGCTGACATAACAGAATCTAAAAATAATTATATAATTCACTGTGTAAAACTCGCGCCGTGATTGGTTTAGAACTGTTATCTATTAGAGTACAGACGCACGAATGACGTCACGAAGCGGGAAAACGCGCGGGCGCCCTGCCTGCTCCAACAAATCCTTCGCTCAAAACAGAGAAATATTTTCGTCAAACTGGAAATATTCCGTAGGAAATTCAATGTTTGTTCAATTGATACGAATTTTAAATCGGCTGTTCAAGCTTGGCTAGAACTTGGAGGAAAATATGATGGTCCTTTAGCTCATAATTTGTGAACAGAATCCGATAAATTTAGCGGGATTAAGCTTATCGTTCGCCGTTTATAAGCGACTTGCAACGGGATTTTGGACTGGAATAATTCAGATTGTTTTTCCTCATATCAGGACGGAATAGAGGTTAGTCTCTAAATATTTGCTTTTCGAAACATTTGCTGAGTTGAGCTGTAGTTTTATTTTAAGCCGTTTAGTTTTCACAAAGTTTTATTTGAGTGCATGAAAACACTGTGGCCTATAAAACTCGATGTTTGTTGACATAATTTTTATCGGCTTATTTAGCGTACATTCAAGTGAAAATCCGAAGCGAATATCTCCAAAATTATATAAAACAAATAGATTCCATGTTGCCGTGGGTCCTGTTCAGTAATAGATCACAGAAGACGTCAAAAATGTGGTAAGAACATCAGTGACCAACGAGCCGCTGCGGCGAACCAACAACATATCAATCACGTAGAAACCGAAAACCTCTGTTGTTGCTGTGAAATTTTGCATTCAAACTCCTCGACAATCTTTTAAAACCAGTACTTTCTAAAGTTTTTACTCTCCTGCCTTCGTGGTATGATACACAAACTGATTAACTAGATATTTCTTCTTCTCGGACTGAAATTTTAAACGACTTGCATGTTTCTTGCCGCTTTTCCCGACTGTCACTGTCACTTTTTAGCGCAAACTTGTACCCGATCGGACGTGCACTGTTCACTGCTTGTAAAGCAAATTGTGCTACTCAAACATCAGTATAGGTGCTGCTAGCAGGTAAAATTTTGGACCGGTACAAGTTGTACGGACCGAGGCAAGCGAATAATCATCGCTGTAACCTTGAGATTAATGTGTGTGAATTGACGAATCTGTCAGTTTTGACGCTTGACAAAATTTTGTCCTGCTCTGGGGCAGGATGACGGCGCCTTTGAAGTTTGGTAAGGCTTGACAAAATTTTGGTAGGAAAAAAATCGCCGTTCGCACTTGTGAAACGGAACTGATGACAGATATTTTTGCAAAACAAACAAAAAATTCGCCTAGTGCGGCCGGGCCCTAATCAAACAAATGAATTGTACGAAGGACTCTAAAAGACCGGCGGTTACTCAACAAAAGCTTCAACAATGTGACTCAATCAAACGCGACCCTGTTCGTGCAGTTGTCAAAGAAATACACCTACGTAAATAAAAACATTTAAAAACAAAACGTGTCTTTCATATTTATTTTGCAACGCAATTTCTCTCCATATAGCTCACTAAAGATGCCAATCTTCTTTTAAGCATTGCACTTGACACCACTGTCAATGAAGCGAAACAATCGAACAATGCCATATCATGTTCAGTTATTCAAAGAATTGTTACAAAAAAGTCTTACGAAGGAAAGAATTGTTACAAAAAAGTCTTACGAAGGAATGTTAAGAATGCTTCGACGACGACAATAATGGGCACTTGCGCAAGCGCAGTACCCATAAAAACACGTCTTGATCCGCGGCTGACGCGAGACGAATGACGAGCACATGGCTTGGATTGTCACGTGACCCACGCGCGAGCATGAGAGGGGGGTTCCCCTAATACCCATAACTCCTCCCCAGGAGTATCATATTAAATGAACAAAATTACTGCAGAGAAAAGACATAAAAATCCTATTTGCAGGCAAATATTTTATTTACTGACGTTCACTTGTATGCACTAACGTTCACTTGTACGCACTAACGTTCACTTGTATGTACTGACGTTCACTTGTATGCACTAACGTTCACTTGTATGTACTGACGTTCACTTGTATCAGCACTAACGTTCACTTGTACGCACTAACGTTCACTTGTATGTACTGACGTTCACTTGTATGCACTAACGTTCACTTGTATGTACTGACGTTCACTTGTATGCACTAACGTTCACTTGTATGCACTAACGTTCACTTGTACACACTAACGTTCACTTGTATGTACTGACGTTCACTTGTATGCACTAACGTTCACTTGTATGTACTGACGTTCACTTGTATGCACTAACGTTCACTTGTATGTACTGACGTTTACTTGTATGCACTAACGTTCACTTGTATGTATTAACGTTCACTTGTATGTACTGACGTTCACTTGTACGCACTAACGTTCACTTGTATGCACTAACGTTCACTTGTATGCACTAACGTTCACTTGTATGTACTGACGTTCACTTGTATGCACTGACGTTCACTTGTACGCACTAACGTTCACTTGTATGTACTGACGTTCACTTGTATGCACTAACGTTCACTTGTATGTACTGACGTTCACTTGTATGCACTAACGTTCACTTGTATGTACTGACGTTCACTTGTATGCACTAACGTTCACTTGTACGCACTAACGTTCACTTGTATGTACTGACGTTCACTTGTATGCACTAACGTTCACTTGTATGTACTGACGTTCACTTGTATGCACTAACGTTCACTTGTATGTACTGACGTTCACTTGTATGCACTAACGTTCACTTGTACGCACTAACGTTCACTTGTATGTACTGACGTTCACTTGTATGCACTAACGTTCACTTGTACGCACTAACGTTCACTTGTATGTACTGACGTTCACTTGTATGCACTAACGTTCACTTGTATGTACTGACGTTCACTTGTATGCACTAACGTTCACTTGTACGCACTAACGTTCACTTGTATGTACTGACGTTCACTTGTATGCACTAACGTTCACTTGTACGCACTAACGTTCACTTGTATGTACTGACGTTCACTTGTATGCACTAACGTTCACTTGTATGTACTGACGTTCACTTGTATGCACTAACGTTCACTTGTATGCACTGACGTTCACTTGTACGCACTAACGTTCACTTGTATGTACTGACGTTCACTTGTATGCACTAACGTTCACTTGTATGTACTGACGTTCACTTGTATGCACTAACGTTCACTTGTATGTACTGACGTTCACTTGTATGCACTAACGTTCACTTGTATGTATTAACGTTCACTTGTATGTACTGACGTTCACTTGTACGCACTAACGTTCACTTGTATGTACTGACGTTCACTTGTATGCACTAACGTTCACTTGTATGTACTGACGTTCACTTGTATGCACTAACGTTCACTTGTATGCACTAACGTTCACTTGTATGTACTGACGTTCACTTGTATGCACTAACGTTCACTTGTATGTACTGACGTTCACTTGTATGTACTGACGTTCACTTGTATGCACTAACGTTCACTTGTATGTACTAACGTTCACTTGTATGTACTGACGTTCACTTGTACGCACTAACGTTCACTTGTATGTACTGACGTTCACTTGTATGTATGCACTAACGTTCACTTGTATGTACTGACGTTCACTTGTATGTCTGACGTTCACTTGTATGTCCTAACGTTTCACTTGTATGCACTAACGTTCACTTGTATGTACTGACGTTCACTTGTATGCACTAACGTTCACTTGTATGTACTAACGTTCACTTGTATGTACTGACGTTCACTTGTATGCACTAACGTTCACTTGTATGTACTGACGTTCACTTGTATGCACTAACGTTCACTTGTATGTACTGACGTTCACTTGTATGCACTAACGTTCACTTGTACGCACTAACGTTCACTTGTATGTACTGACGTTCACTTGTATGCACTAACGTTCACTTGTATGCACTAACGTTCACTTGTATGTACTGACGTTCACTTGTATGTACTAACGTTCACTTGTATGTACTGACGTTCACTTGTATGCACTAACGTTCACTTGTACGCACTAACGTTCACTTGTATGTACTGACGTTCACTTGTATGCACTAACGTTCACTTGTACGCACTAACGTTCACTTGTATGTACTGACGTTCACTTGTATGCACTAACGTTCACTTGTATGTACTGACGTTCACTTGTATGCACTAACGTTCACTTGTATGCACTGACGTTCACTTGTACGCACTAACGTTCACTTGTATGTACTGACGTTCACTTGTATGCACTAACGTTCACTTGTATGTACTGACGTTCACTTGTATGCACTAACGTTCACTTGTATGTACTGACGTTCACTTGTATGCACTAACGTTCACTTGTATGTACTAACGTTCACTTGTATGTACTGACGTTCACTTGTACGCACTAACGTTCACTTGTATGTACTGACGTTCACTTGTATGCACTAACGTTCACTTGTATGTACTGACGTTCACTTGTATGCACTGACGTTCACTTGTATGCACTAACGTTCACTTGTATGTACTGACGTTCACTTGTATGCACTAACGTTCACTTGTATGTACTGACGTTCACTTGTATGTACTGACGTTCACTTGTATGCACTAACGTTCACTTGTATGCACTAACGTTCACTTGTATGTACTGACGTTCACTTGTACACACTAACGTTCACTTGTATGTACTGACGTTCACTTGTATGTATGCACTAACGTTCACTTGTATGTACTAACGTTCACTTGTATGTACTGACGTTCACTTGTATGCACTAACGTTCACTTGTATGCACTAACGTTCACTTGTATGTACTGACGTTCACTTGTATGCACTAACGTTCACTTGTATGCACTAACGTTCACTTGTATGTACTGACGTTCACTTGTACGCACTAACGTTCACTTGTATGTACTGACGTTCACTTGTATGCACTAACGTTCACTTGTATGTACTGACGTTCACTTGTATGCACTAACGTTCACTTGTACGCACTAACGTTCACTTGTATGTACTGACGTTCACTTGTATGCACTAACGTTCACTTGTACGCACTAACGTTCACTTGTATGTACTGACGTTCACTTGTATGCACTAACGTTCACTTGTATGTACTGACGTTCACTTGTATGCACTAACGTTCACTTGTATGCACTAACGTTTCACTTGTATGTACTGACGTTCACTTGTATGCACTAACGTTCACTTGTATGCACTAACGTTCACTTGTATGTACTGACGTTCACTTGTATGCACTAACGTTCACTTGTATGTACTGACGTTCACTTGTATGCACTAACGTTCACTTGTATGTACTAACGTTCACTTGTACGCACTAACGTTCACTTGTATGTACTGACGTTCACTTGTATGCACTAACGTTCACTTGTATGTACTGACGTTCACTTGTATGCACTAACGTTCACTTGTATGTACTGACGTTCACTTGTATGCACTAACGTTCACTTGTATGTACTAACGTTCACTTGTATGTACTGACGTTCACTTGTATGCACTAACGTTCACTTGTATGTACTGACGTTCACTTGTATGCACTAACGTTCACTTGTATGTACTGACGTTCACTTGTATGCACTAACGTTCACTTGTATGCACTGACGTTCACTTGTATGTACTGACGTTCACTTGTATGCACTAACGTTCACTTGTATGTACTGACGTTCACTTGTATGTACTGACGTTCACTTGTATGCACTAACGTTCACTTGTATGCACTAACGTTCACTTGTATGTACTAACGTTCACTTGTACACACTAACGTTCACTTGTATGTACTGACGTTCACTTGTATGCACTAACGTTCACTTGTATGTACTGACGTTCACTTGTATGCACTGACGTTCACTTGTATGTACTGACGTTCACTTGTATGCACTAACGTTCACTTGTATGTACTGACGTTCACTTGTATGCACTAACGTTCACTTGTATGTACTAACGTTCACTTGTATGTACTAACGTTCACTTGTATGTACTGACGTTCACTTGTATGCACTAACGTTCACTTGTATGTACTGACGTTCACTTGTATGCACTAACGTTCACTTGTATGTACTGACGTTCACTTGTATGCACTAACGTTCACTTGTATGTACTAACGTTCACTTGTATGTCCTGACGTTCACTTGTATGCACTAACGTTCACTTGTATTTACTGACGTTCACTTGTATGCACTAACGTTCACTTGTACGCACTAACGTTCACTTGTATGTACTGACGTTCACTTGTACGCACTAACGTTCACTTGTATGTACTGACGTTCACTTGTATGCACTAACGTTCACTTGTACGCACTAACGTTCACTTGTATGTACTGACGTTCACTTGTATGCACTAACGTTCACTTGTACGCACTAACGTTCACTTGTATGTACTGACGTTCACTTGTATGCACTAACGTTCACTTGTATGTACTGACGTTCACTTGTATGCACTAACGTTCACTTGTATGCACTAACGTTCACTTGTACGCACTAACGTTCACTTGTATGTACTGACGTTCACTTGTATGCACTAACGTTCACTTGTATGTACTGACGTTCACTTGTATGCACTAACGTTCACTTGTATGTACTGACGTTCACTTGTATGCACTAACGTTCACTTGTATGTACTAACGTTCACTTGTATGTACTGACGTTCACTTGTACGCACTAACGTTCACTTGTATGTACTGACGTTCACTTGTATGCACTAACGTTCACTTGTATGTACTGACGTTCACTTGTATGCACTAACGTTCACTTGTATGTACTGACGTTCACTTGTATGTACTGACGTTCACTTGTACGCACTAACGTTCACTTGTATGTACTGACGTTCACTTGTATGCACTAACGTTCACTTGTATGTACTGACGTTCACTTGTATGCACTAACGTTCACTTGTACGCACTAACGTTCACTTGTATGTACTGACGTTCACTTGTATGCACTAACGTTCACTTGTATGTACTGACGTTCACTTGTATGCACTAACGTTCACTTGTATGTACTGACGTTCACTTGTATGCACTAACGTTCACTTGTATGTACTGACGTTCACTTGTATGCACTAACGTTCACTTGTATGTACTGACGTTCACTTGTATGCACTAACGTTCACTTGTATGTACTGACGTTCACTTGTATGCACTAACGTTCACTTGTATGTACTGACGTTCACTTGTATGCACTAACGTTCACTTGTATGTACTAACGTTCACTTGTATGTACTGACGTTCACTTGTACGCACTAACGTTCACTTGTATGTACTGACGTTCACTTGTACGCACTAACGTTCACTTGTATGTACTGACGTTCACTTGTATGCACTAACGTTCACTTGTATGTACTGACGTTCACTTGTATGTACTGACGTTCACTTGTACGCACTAACGTTCACTTGTATGTACTGACGTTCACTTGTATGCACTAACGTTCACTTGTATGTACTGACGTTCACTTGTACGCACTAACGTTCACTTGTATGTACTGACGTTCACTTGTACGCACTAACGTTCACTTGTATGTACTGACGTTCACTTGTATGCACTAACGTTCACTTGTATTTACTGACGTTCACTTGTATGCACTAACGTTCACTTGTACGCACTAACGTTCACTTGTATGTACTGACGTTCACTTGTACGCACTAACGTTCACTTGTATGTACTGACGTTCACTTGTATGCACTAACGTTCACTTGTATGCACTAACGTTCACTTGTATGTACTGACGTTCACTTGTATGCACTAACGTTCACTTGTACGCACTAACGTTCACTTGTATGTACTGACGTTCACTTGTATGCACTAACGTTCACTTGTATGTACTGACGTTCACTTGTATGCACTAACGTTCACTTGTATGTACTGACGTTCACTTGTACGCACTAACGTTCACTTGTATGTACTGACGTTCACTTGTATGCACTAACGTTCACTTGTATGTACTGACGTTCACTTGTATGCACTAACGTTCACTTGTATGTACTGACGTTCACTTGTATGCACTAACGTTCACTTGTATTTACTAACGTTCACTTGTATGTACTGACGTTCACTTGTATGCACTAACGTTCACTTGTATGTACTGACGTTCACTTGTATGCACTAACGTTCACTTGTACGCACTAACGTTCACTTGTATGTACTGACGTTCACTTGTATGCACTAACGTTCACTTGTATGTACTGACGTTCACTTGTATGCACTAACGTTCACTTGTACGCACTAACGTTCACTTGTATGTACTGACGTTCACTTGTATGCACTAACGTTCACTTGTATGTACTGACGTTCACTTGTATGCACTAACGTTCACTTGTACGCACTAACGTTCACTTGTATGTACTGACGTTCACTTGTATGCACTAACGTTCACTTGTATGTACTGACGTTCACTTGTATGCACTAACGTTCACTTGTATGTACTGACGTTCACTTGTACGCACTAACGTTCACTTGTATGTACTGACGTTCACTTGTATGCACTAACGTTCACTTGTATGTACTGACGTTCACTTGTATGCACTAACGTTCACTTGTATGTACTGACGTTCACTTGTATGCACTAACGTTCACTTGTATGTACTGACGTTCACTTGTATGCACTAACGTTCACTTGTATTTACTGACGTTCACTTGTATGCACTAACGTTCACTTGTACGCACTAACGTTCACTTGTATGTACTGACGTTCACTTGTACGCACTAACGTTCACTTGTATGTACTGACGTTCACTTGTATGTACTGACGTTCACTTGTATGCACTAACGTTCACTTGTATGTACTGACGTTCACTTGTATGCACTAACGTTCACTTGTATGTACTGACGTTCACTTGTACGCACTAACGTTCACTTGTATGTACTGACGTTCACTTGTACGCACTAACGTTCACTTGTATGTACTGACGTTCACTTGTATGCACTAACGTTCACTTGTATTTACTGACGTTCACTTGTATGCACTAACGTTCACTTGTACGCACTAACGTTCACTTGTATGTACTGACGTTCACTTGTACGCACTAACGTTCACTTGTATGTACTGACGTTCACTTGTATGCACTAACGTTCACTTGTATGTACTGACGTTCACTTGTATGTACTGACGTTCACTTGTACGCACTAACGTTCACTTGTATGTACTGACGTTCACTTGTATGCACTAACGTTCACTTGTATGTACTGACGTTCACTTGTATGCACTAACGTTCACTTGTATGCACTAACGTTCACTTGTACGCACTAACGTTCACTTGCATGTACTGACGTTCACTTGTATGTACTGACGTTCACTTGTACGCACTAACGTTCACTTGTATGTCCTGACGTTCACTTGTATGCACTAACGTTCACTTGTATTTACTGACGTTCACTTGTACGCACTAACGTTCACTTGTATGTCCTGACGTTCACTTGTATGCACTAACGTTCACTTGTATTTACTGACGTTCACTTGTATGCACTAACGTTCACTTGTACGCACTAACGTTCACTTGTATGTACTGACGTTCACTTGTACGCACTAACGTTCACTTGTATGTACTGACGTTCACTTGTATGCACTAACGTTCACTTGTATGTACTGACGTTCACTTGTATGCACTAACGTTCACTTGTATGTACTAACGTTCACTTGTATGTACTGACGTTCACTTGTACGCACTAACGTTCACTTGTATGTACTGACGTTCACTTGTACGCACTAACGTTCACTTGTATGTACTGACGTTCACTTGTATGCACTAACGTTCACTTGTATGTACTGACGTTCACTTGTATGTACTGACGTTCACTTGTATGCACTAACGTTCACTTGTATGTACTGACGTTCACTTGTATGCACTAACGTTCACTTGTATGTACTGACGTTCACTTGTACGCACTAACGTTCACTTGTATGTACTGACGTTCACTTGTACGCACTAACGTTCACTTGTATGTACTGACGTTCACTTGTATGCACTAACGTTCACTTGTATGTACTGACGTTCACTTGTATGCACTAACGTTCACTTGTACGCACTAACGTTCACTTGTATGTACTGACGTTCACTTGTACGCACTAACGTTCACTTGTATGTACTGACGTTCACTTGTATGCACTAACGTTCACTTGTACGCACTAACGTTCACTTGTATGTACTGACGTTCACTTGTATGCACTAACGTTCACTTGTACGCACTAACGTTCACTTGTATGTACTGACGTTCACTTGTATGCACTAACGTTCACTTGTATGTACTGACGTTCACTTGTATGCACTAACGTTCACTTGTATGTACTGACGTTCACTTGTACGCACTAACGTTCACTTGTATGTACTGACGTTCACTTGTATGCACTAACGTTCACTTGTATGTACTGACGTTCACTTGTATGCACTAACGTTCACTTGTATGTACTGACGTTCACTTGTATGCACTAACGTTCACTTGTACGCACTAACGTTCACTTGTATGTACTGACGTTCACTTGTATGCACTAACGTTCACTTGTATGTACTGACGTTCACTTGTATGCACTAACGTTCACTTGTATGTACTGACGTTCACTTGTATGCACTAACGTTCACTTGTATGTACTGACGTTCACTTGTATGCACTGACGTTCACTTGTACGCACTAACGTTCACTTGTATGTACTGACGTTCACTTGTATGCACTAACGTTCACTTGTATGTACTGACGTTCACTTGTACGCACTAACGTTCACTTGTATGTACTGACGTTCACTTGTACGCACTAACGTTCACTTGTATGTACTGACGTTCACTTGTATGCACTAACGTTCACTTGTATGTACTGACGTTCACTTGTATGCACTAACGTTCACTTGTACGCACTAACGTTCACTTGTATGTACTGACGTTCACTTGTACGCACTAACGTTCACTTGTATGTACTGACGTTCACTTGTATGCACTAACGTTCACTTGTATGTACTGACGTTCACTTGTATGCACTAACGTTCACTTGTACGCACTAACGTTCACTTGTATGTACTGACGTTCACTTGTACGCACTAACGTTCACTTGTATGTACTGACGTTCACTTGTATGCACTAACGTTCACTTGTATGTACTGACGTTCACTTGTACGCACTAACGTTCACTTGTATGTACTGACGTTCACTTGTATGTACTGACGTTCACTTGTACGCACTAACGTTCACTTGTATGTACTGACGTTCACTTGTATGCACTAACGTTCACTTGTATGTACTGACGTTCACTTGTACGCACTAACGTTCACTTGTATGTACTGACGTTCACTTGTATGCACTAACGTTCACTTGTATTTACTGACGTTCACTTGTATGCACTAACGTTCACTTGTACGCACTAACGTTCACTTGTATGTACTGACGTTCACTTGTACGCACTAACGTTCACTTGTATGTACTGACGTTCACTTGTATGCACTAACGTTCACTTGTATGTACTGACGTTCACTTGTATGCACTAACGTTCACTTGTATGTACTGACGTTCACTTGTACGCACTAACGTTCACTTGTATGTACTGACGTTCACTTGTATGCACTAACGTTCACTTGTATGTACTGACGTTCACTTGTATGTACTGACGTTCACTTGTATGCACTAACGTTCACTTGTATGTACTAACGTTCACTTGTATGTACTGACGTTCACTTGTATGCACTAACGTTCACTTGTATGTACTAACGTTCACTTGTACGCACTAACGTTCACTTGTATGTACTGACGTTCACTTGTACGCACTAACGTTCACTTGTATGTACTGACGTTCACTTGTATGCACTAACGTTCACTTGTATGTACTGACGTTCACTTGTATGCACTAACGTTCACTTGTATGTACTAACGTTCACTTGTATGTACTGACGTTCACTTGTATGCACTAACGTTCACTTGTATGTACTGACGTTCACTTGTATGCACTAACGTTCACTTGTACGCACTAACGTTCACTTGTATGTACTGACGTTCACTTGTATGCACTAACGTTCACTTGTATGTACTGACGTTCACTTGTATGCACTAACGTTCACTTGTACGCACTAACGTTCACTTGTATGTACTGACGTTCACTTGTATGCACTAACGTTCACTTGTACGCACTAACGTTCACTTGTATGTACTGACGTTCACTTGTATGCACTAACGTTCACTTGTATGTACTGACGTTCACTTGTATGCACTAACGTTCACTTGTATGCACTAACGTTCACTTGTACGCACTAACGTTCACTTGTATGTACTGACGTTCACTTGTATGCACTAACGTTCACTTGTATGTACTGACGTTCACTTGTATGCACTAACGTTCACTTGTATGTACTAACGTTCACTTGTATGCACTAACGTTCACTTGTATGCACTAACGTTCACTTGTATGTACTGACGTTCACTTGTACGCACTAACGTTCACTTGTATGTACTGACGTTCACTTGTATGCACTAACGTTCACTTGTATGTACTGACGTTCACTTGTATGCACTAACGTTCACTTGTACGCACTAACGTTCACTTGTATGTACTGACGTTCACTTGTACGCACTAACGTTCACTTGTATGTACTGACGTTCACTTGTATGCACTAACGTTCACTTGTATGTACTGACGTTCACTTGTATGCACTAACGTTCACTTGTACGCACTAACGTTCACTTGTATGTACTGACGTTCACTTGTATGCACTAACGTTCACTTGTATGTACTGACGTTCACTTGTATGCACTAACGTTCACTTGTATGTACGTTAGTGCATACAAGTGAACGTCAGTACATACAAGTGAACGTTAGTGCATACAAGTGAACGTCAGTACATACAAGTGAACGTTAGTGCGTACAAGTGAACGTCAGTACATACAAGTGAACGTTAGTGCGTACAAGTGAACGTTAGTGCATACAAGTGAACGTCAGTAAATACAAGTGAACGTTAGTGCATACAAGTGAACGTCAGTACATACAAGTGAACGTTAGTGCGTACAAGTGAACGTCAGTACATACAAGTGAACGTTAGTGCGTACAAGTGAACGTTAGTGCATACAAGTGAACGTCAGTACATACAAGTGAACGTTAGTGCATACAAGTGAACGTCAGTACATACAAGTGAACGTTAGTGCGTACAAGTGAACGTCAGTACATACAAGTGAACGTTAGTGCGTACAAGTGAACGTTAGTGCATACAAGTGAACGTCAGTACATACAAGTGAACGTTAGTGCATACAAGTGAACGTCAGTACATACAAGTGAACGTTAGTGCGTACAAGTGAACGTCAGTACATACAAGTGAACGTTAGTGCGTACAAGTGAACGTTAGTGCGTACAAGTGAACGTTAGTGCATACAAGTGAACGTCAGTAAATACAAGTGAACGTTAGTGCATACAAGTGAACGTCAGTACATACAAGTGAACGTTAGTGCGTACAAGTGAACGTTAGTGCATACAAGTGAACGTCAGTACATACAAGTGAACGTTAGTGCGTACAAGTGAACGTTAGTGCATACAAGTGAACGTCAGTACATACAAGTGAACGTTAGTGCGTACAAGTGAACGTCAGTACATACAAGTGAACGTTAGTGCGTACAAGTGAACGTTAGTGCATACAAGTGAACGTCAGTAAATACAAGTGAACGTTAGTGCATACAAGTGAACGTCAGTACATACAAGTGAACGTTAGTGCGTACAAGTGAACGTCAGTACATACAAGTGAACGTTAGTGCGTACAAGTGAACGTTAGTGCATACAAGTGAACGTCAGTACATACAAGTGAACGTTAGTGCATACAAGTGAACGTCAGTACATACAAGTGAACGTTAGTGCGTACAAGTGAACGTTAGTGCATACAAGTGAACGTCAGTACATACAAGTGAACGTTAGTGCATACAAGTGAACGTCAGTACATACAAGTGAACGTTAGTGCATACAAGTGAACGTCAGTACATACAAGTGAACGTTAGTGCGTACAAGTGAACGTTAGTGCATACAAGTGAACGTCAGTACATACAAGTGAACGTTAGTGCGTACAAGTGAACGTCAGTACATACAAGTGAACGTTAGTGCATACAAGTGAACGTCAGTACATACAAGTGAACGTTAGTGCATACAAGTGAACGTCAGTACATACAAGTGAACGTTAGTGCGTACAAGTGAACGTCAGTACATACAAGTGAACGTTAGTGCGTACAAGTGAACGTTAGTGCATACAAGTGAACGTCAGTAAATACAAGTGAACGTTAGTGCATACAAGTGAACGTCAGGACATACAAGTGAACGTTAGTGCGTACAAGTGAACGTCAGTAAATACAAGTGAACGTTAGTGCATACAAGTGAACGTCAGTACATACAAGTGAACGTTAGTGCGTACAAGTGAACGTCAGTACATACAAGTGAACGTCAGTACATACAAGTGAACGTTAGTGCGTACAAGTGAACGTCAGTGCATACAAGTGAACGTTAGTGCATACAAGTGAACGTCAGTACATACAAGTGAACGTTAGTGCGTACAAGTGAACGTCAGTACATACAAGTGAACGTTAGTGCGTACAAGTGAACGTCAGTACATACAAGTGAACGTCAGTACATACAAGTGAACGTTAGTGCATACAAGTGAACGTCAGTACATACAAGTGAACGTTAGTGCGTACAAGTGAACGTCAGTACATACAAGTGAACGTTAGTGCGTACAAGTGAACGTTAGTGCATACAAGTGAACGTCAGTACATACAAGTGAACGTTAGTGCATACAAGTGAACGTCAGTACATACAAGTGAACGTTAGTGCGTACAAGTGAACGTCAGTACATACAAGTGAACGTTAGTGCGTACAAGTGAACGTCAGTACATACAAGTGAACGTTAGTGCATACAAGTGAACGTCAGTACATACAAGTGAACGTTAGTGCGTACAAGTGAACGTCAGTACATACAAGTGAACGTTAGTGCGTACAAGTGAACGTTAGTGCATACAAGTGAACGTCAGTACATACAAGTGAACGTTAGTGCATACAAGTGAACGTCAGTACATACAAGTGAACGTTAGTGCGTACAAGTGAACGTCAGTACATACAAGTGAACGTTAGTGCGTACAAGTGAACGTTAGTGCATACAAGTGAACGTCAGTAAATACAAGTGAACGTTAGTGCATACAAGTGAACGTCAGTACATACAAGTGAACGTTAGTGCGTACAAGTGAACGTCAGTACATACAAGTGAACGTTAGTGCGTACAAGTGAACGTTAGTGCATACAAGTGAACGTTAGTGCATACAAGTGAACGTCAGTACATACAAGTGAACGTTAGTGCATACAAGTGAACGTCAGTACATACAAGTGAACGTTAGTGCGTACAAGTGAACGTTAGTGCATACAAGTGAACGTCAGTACATACAAGTGAACGTTAGTGCGTACAAGTGAACGTTAGTGCATACAAGTGAACGTCAGTACATACAAGTGAACGTTAGTGCGTACAAGTGAACGTCAGTACATACAAGTGAACGTTAGTGCGTACAAGTGAACGTTAGTGCATACAAGTGAACGTCAGTAAATACAAGTGAACGTTAGTGCATACAAGTGAACGTCAGTACATACAAGTGAACGTTAGTGCGTACAAGTGAACGTCAGTACATACAAGTGAACGTTAGTGCGTACAAGTGAACGTCAGTACATACAAGTGAACGTTAGTGCATACAAGTGAACGTCAGTACATACAAGTGAACGTTAGTGCGTACAAGTGAACGTCAGTACATACAAGTGAACGTTAGTGCGTACAAGTGAACGTTAGTGCATACAAGTGAACGTCAGTACATACAAGTGAACGTTAGTGCATACAAGTGAACGTCAGTACATACAAGTGAACGTTAGTGCGTACAAGTGAACGTCAGTACATACAAGTGAACGTTAGTGCGTACAAGTGAACGTTAGTGCATACAAGTGAACGTCAGTAAATACAAGTGAACGTTAGTGCATACAAGTGAACGTCAGTACATACAAGTGAACGTTAGTGCGTACAAGTGAACGTCAGTACATACAAGTGAACGTTAGTGCGTACAAGTGAACGTTAGTGCATACAAGTGAACGTCAGTAAATACAAGTGAACGTTAGTGCATACAAGTGAACGTCAGGACATACAAGTGAACGTTAGTGCGTACAAGTGAACGTCAGTAAATACAAGTGAACGTTAGTGCATACAAGTGAACGTCAGGACATACAAGTGAACGTTAGTGCGTACAAGTGAACGTCAGTACATACAAGTGAACGTCAGTACATGCAAGTGAACGTTAGTGCGTACAAGTGAACGTTAGTGCATACAAGTGAACGTTAGTGCATACAAGTGAACGTCAGTACATACAAGTGAACGTTAGTGCGAACAAGTGAACGTCAGTACATACAAGTGAACGTTAGTGCGTACAAGTGAACGTCAGTACATACAAGTGAACGTCAGTACATACAAGTGAACGTTAGTGCGAAAAAGTGAACGTCAGTACATACAAGTGAACGTTAGTGCGTACAAGTGAACGTCAGTACATACAAGTGAACGTTAGTGCGTACAAGTGAACGTTAGTGCATACAAGTGAACGTCAGTAAATACAAGTGAACGTTAGTGCATACAAGTGAACGTCAGTACATGCAAGTGAACGTTAGTGCGTACAAGTGAACGTCAGTACATACAAGTGAACGTTAGTGCGTACAAGTGAACGTCAGTACATACAAGTGAACGTTAGTGCAAACAAGTGAACGTCAGTACATACAAGTGAACGTTAGTGCATACAAGTGAACGTTAGTGCATACAAGTGAACGTCAGTACATACAAGTGAACGTTAGTGCATACAAGTGAACGTCAGTACATACAAGTGAACGTTAGTGCGTACAAGTGAACGTCAGTACATACAAGTGAACGTTAGTGCGTACAAGTGAACGTTAGTGCATACAAGTGAACGTCAGTACATACAAGTGAACGTTAGTGCATACAAGTGAACGTCAGTACATACAAGTGAACGTTAGTGCATACAAGTGAACGTCAGTACATACAAGTGAACGTTAGTGCATACAAGTGAACGTCAGTACATACAAGTGAACGTTAGTGCATACAAGTGAACGTCAGTACATACAAGTGAACGTTAGTGCGTACAAGTGAACGTCAGTACATACAAGTGAACGTTAGTGCGTACAAGTGAACGTCAGTACATACAAGTGAACGTTAGTGCGTACAAGTGAACGTTAGTGCATACAAGTGAACGTCAGTACATACAAGTGAACGTTAGTGCGTACAAGTGAACGTCAGTACATACAAGTGAACGTTAGTGCGTACAAGTGAACGTTAGTGCATACAAGTGAACGTCAGTACATACAAGTGAACGTTAGTGCATACAAGTGAACGTCAGTACATACAAGTGAACGTTAGTGCGTACAAGTGAACGTTAGTGCATACAAGTGAACGTCAGTACATACAAGTGAACGTTAGTGCGTACAAGTGAACGTCAGTACATACAAGTGAACGTTAGTGCGTACAAGTGAACGTTAGTGCATACAAGTGAACGTCAGTAAATACAAGTGAACGTTAGTGCATACAAGTGAACGTCAGTACATACAAGTGAACGTTAGTGCGTACAAGTGAACGTCAGTACATACAAGTGAACGTTAGTGCATACAAGTGAACGTTAGTGCGTACAAGTGAACGTTAGTGCATACAAGTGAACGTCAGTACATACAAGTGAACGTTAGTGCATACAAGTGAACGTCAGTACATACAAGTGAACGTTAGTGCGTACAAGTGAACGTTAGTGCATACAAGTGAACGTCAGTACATACAAGTGAACGTTAGTGCGTACAAGTGAACGTTAGTGCATACAAGTGAACGTCAGTACATACAAGTGAACGTTAGTGCGTACAAGTGAACGTCAGTACATACAAGTGAACGTTAGTGCGTACAAGTGAACGTTAGTGCATACAAGTGAACGTCAGTACATACAAGTGAACGTTAGTGCATACAAGTGAACGTCAGTACATACAAGTGAACGTTAGTGCGTACAAGTGAACGTCAGTACATACAAGTGAACGTTAGTGCGTACAAGTGAACGTCAGTACATACAAGTGAACGTTAGTGCATACAAGTGAACGTCAGTACATACAAGTGAACGTTAGTGCGTACAAGTGAACGTCAGTACATACAAGTGAACGTTAGTGCGTACAAGTGAACGTTAGTGCATACAAGTGAACGTCAGTACATACAAGTGAACGTTAGTGCATACAAGTGAACGTCAGTACATACAAGTGAACGTTAGTGCGTACAAGTGAACGTCAGTACATACAAGTGAACGTTAGTGCGTACAAGTGAACGTTAGTGCATACAAGTGAACGTCAGTACATACAAGTGAACGTTAGTGCATACAAGTGAACGTCAGTACATACAAGTGAACGTTAGTGCGTACAAGTGAACGTCAGTACATACAAGTGAACGTTAGTGCGTACAAGTGAACGTTAGTGCATACAAGTGAACGTTAGTGCATACAAGTGAACGTCAGTACATACAAGTGAACGTTAGTGCATACAAGTGAACGTCAGTACATACAAGTGAACGTTAGTGCGTACAAGTGAACGTCAGTACATACAAGTGAACGTTAGTGCGTACAAGTGAACGTTAGTGCATACAAGTGAACGTCAGTAAATACAAGTGAACGTTAGTGCATACAAGTGAACGTCAGTACATACAAGTGAACGTTAGTGCGTACAAGTGAACGTCAGTACATACAAGTGAACGTTAGTGCGTACAAGTGAACGTTAGTGCATACAAGTGAACGTCAGTACATACAAGTGAACGTTAGTGCGTACAAGTGAACGTCAGTACATACAAGTGAACGTTAGTGCGTACAAGTGAACGTCAGTACATACAAGTGAACGTTAGTGCGTACAAGTGAACGTTAGTGCATACAAGTGAACGTCAGTACATACAAGTGAACGTTAGTGCATACAAGTGAACGTCAGTACATACAAGTGAACGTTAGTGCGTACAAGTGAACGTCAGTACATACAAGTGAACGTTAGTGCGTACAAGTGAACGTCAGTACATACAAGTGAACGTTAGTGCATACAAGTGAACGTCAGTACATACAAGTGAACGTTAGTGCGTACAAGTGAACGTCAGTACATACAAGTGAACGTTAGTGCGTACAAGTGAACGTTAGTGCATACAAGTGAACGTCAGTACATACAAGTGAACGTTAGTGCATACAAGTGAACGTTAGTGCATACAAGTGAACGTCAGTACATACAAGTGAACGTTAGTGCGTACAAGTGAACGTCAGTACATACAAGTGAACGTTAGTGCGTACAAGTGAACGTTAGTGCATACAAGTGAACGTCAGTAAATACAAGTGAACGTTAGTGCATACAAGTGAACGTCAGGACATACAAGTGAACGTTAGTGCGTACAAGTGAACGTCAGTACATACAAGTGAACGTCAGTACATACAAGTGAACGTTAGTGCATACAAGTGAACGTCAGTACATACAAGTGAACGTTAGTGCATACAAGTGAACGTCAGTACATACAAGTGAACGTTAGTGCGTACAAGTGAACGTCAGTACATACAAGTGAACGTTAGTGCGTACAAGTGAACGTCAGTACATACAAGTGAACGTTAGTGCGTACAAGTGAACGTTAGTGCATACAAGTGAACGTCAGTACATACAAGTGAACGTTAGTGCGTACAAGTGAACGTTAGTGCATACAAGTGAACGTCAGTACATACAAGTGAACGTTAGTGCATACAAGTGAACGTCAGTACATACAAGTGAACGTTAGTGCGTACAAGTGAACGTTAGTGCATACAAGTGAACGTTAGTGCGTACAAGTGAACGTCAGTACATACAAGTGAACGTTAGTGCGTACAAGTGAACGTTAGTGCATACAAGTGAACGTCAGTACATACAAGTGAACGTTAGTGCATACAAGTGAACGTCAGTACATACAAGTGAACGTTAGTGCGTACAAGTGAACGTCAGTACATACAAGTGAACGTTAGTGCGTACAAGTGAACGTCAGTACATACAAGTGAACGTTAGTACATACAAGTGAACGTTAGTGCATACAAGTGAACGTCAGTACATACAAGTGAACGTTAGTGCGTACAAGTGAACGTCAGTACATACAAGTGAACGTTAGTGCGTACAAGTGAACGTCAGTACATACAAGTGAACGTTAGTGCATACAAGTGAACGTCAGTACATACAAGTGAACGTTAGTGCGTACAAGTGAACGTCAGTACATACAAGTGAACGTTAGTGCGTACAAGTGAACGTCAGTACATACAAGTGAACGTTAGTGCGTACAAGTGAACGTTAGTGCATACAAGTGAACGTCAGTACATACAAGTGAACGTTAGTGCGTACAAGTGAACGTTAGTGCATACAAGTGAACGTCAGTACATACAAGTGAACGTTAGTGCATACAAGTGAACGTCAGTACATACAAGTGAACGTTAGTGCGTACAAGTGAACGTTAGTGCATACAAGTGAACGTCAGTACATACAAGTGAACGTTAGTGCGTACAAGTGAACGTTAGTGCATACAAGTGAACGTCAGTACATACAAGTGAACGTTAGTGCATACAAGTGAACGTCAGTACATACAAGTGAACGTTAGTGCGTACAAGTGAACGTCAGTACATACAAGTGAACGTTAGTGCGTACAAGTGAACGTTAGTGCATACAAGTGAACGTCAGTACATACAAGTGAACGTTAGTGCGTACAAGTGAACGTTAGTGCATACAAGTGAACGTCAGTACATACAAGTGAACGTTAGTGCGTACAAGTGAACGTCAGTACATACAAGTGAACGTTAGTGCATACAAGTGAACGTTAGTGCATACAAGTGAACGTTAGTGCATACAAGTGAACGTCAGTACATACAAGTGAACGTTAGTGCGTACAAGTGAACGTCAGTGCATACAAGTGAACGTCAGTAAATACAAGTGAACGTTAGTGCATACAAGTGAACGTCAGTACATACAAGTGAACGTTAGTGCGTACAAGTGAACGTCAGTACATACAAGTGAACGTTAGTGCGTACAAGTGAACGTTAGTGCATACAAGTGAACGTCAGTAAATACAAGTGAACGTTAGTGCATACAAGTGAACGTCAGTACATACAAGTGAACGTTAGTGCGTACAAGTGAACGTTAGTGCATACAAGTGAACGTCAGTAAATACAAGTGAACGTTAGTGCATACAAGTGAACGTCAGTACATACAAGTGAACGTTAGTGCGTACAAGTGAACGTCAGTACATACAAGTGAACGTTAGTGCGTACAAGTGAACGTCAGTACATACAAGTGAACGTTAGTGCATACAAGTGAACGTCAGTACATACAAGTGAACGTTAGTGCATACAAGTGAACGTCAGTACATACAAGTGAACGTTAGTGCGTACAAGTGAACGTTAGTGCATACAAGTGAACGTCAGTACATACAAGTGAACGTTAGTGCGTACAAGTGAACGTTAGTGCATACAAGTGAACGTCAGTACATACAAGTGAACGTTAGTGCATACAAGTGAACGTCAGTACATACAAGTGAACGTTAGTGCGTACAAGTGAACGTTAGTGCATACAAGTGAACGTCAGTACATACAAGTGAACGTTAGTGCGTACAAGTGAACGTTAGTGCATACAAGTGAACGTCAGTACATACAAGTGAACGTTAGTGCATACAAGTGAACGTCAGTACATACAAGTGAACGTTAGTGCGTACAAGTGAACGTCAGTACATACAAGTGAACGTTAGTGCGTACAAGTGAACGTTAGTGCATACAAGTGAACGTCAGTAAATACAAGTGAACGTTAGTGCATACAAGTGAACGTCAGTACATACAAGTGAACGTTAGTGCGTACAAGTGAACGTCAGTACATACAAGTGAACGTTAGTGCGTACAAGTGAACGTCAGTACATACAAGTGAACGTTAGTGCGTACAAGTGAACGTTAGTGCATACAAGTGAACGTCAGTACATACAAGTGAACGTTAGTGCGTACAAGTGAACGTTAGTGCATACAAGTGAACGTCAGTAAATACAAGTGAACGTTAGTGCATACAAGTGAACGTCAGTACATACAAGTGAACGTTAGTGCGTACAAGTGAACGTCAGTACATACAAGTGAACGTCAGTACATACAAGTGAACGTTAGTGCATACAAGTGAACGTCAGTACATACAAGTGAACGTTAGTGCGTACAAGTGAACGTCAGTACATACAAGTGAACGTTAGTGCGTACAAGTGAACGTTAGTGCATACAAGTGAACGTCAGTACATACAAGTGAACGTTAGTGCATACAAGTGAACGTCAGTACATACAAGTGAACGTTAGTGCGTACAAGTGAACGTCAGTACATACAAGTGAACGTTAGTGCGTACAAGTGAACGTCAGTACATACAAGTGAACGTTAGTGCATACAAGTGAACGTCAGTACATACAAGTGAACGTTAGTGCGTACAAGTGAACGTCAGTACATACAAGTGAACGTTAGTGCGTACAAGTGAACGTTAGTGCATACAAGTGAACGTCAGTAAATACAAGTGAACGTTAGTGCATACAAGTGAACGTTAGTGCATACAAGTGAACGTCAGTACATACAAGTGAACGTTAGTGCGTACAAGTGAACGTCAGTACATACAAGTGAACGTTAGTGCGTACAAGTGAACGTTAGTGCATACAAGTGAACGTCAGTACATACAAGTGAACGTTAGTGCGTACAAGTGAACGTTAGTGCATACAAGTGAACGTCAGTACATACAAGTGAACGTTAGTGCATACAAGTGAACGTCAGTACATACAAGTGAACGTTAGTGCATACAAGTGAACGTCAGTACATACAAGTGAACGTTAGTGCGTACAAGTGAACGTCAGTACATACAAGTGAACGTCAGTACATACAAGTGAACGTTAGTGCATACAAGTGAACGTCAGTACATACAAGTGAACGTTAGTGCATACAAGTGAACGTCAGTACATACAAGTGAACGTTAGTGCATACAAGTGAACGTTAGTACATACAAGTGAACGTCAGTACATACAAGTGAACGTTAGTGCATACAAGTGAACGTCAGTACATACAAGTGAACGTTAGTGCATACAAGTGAACGTCAGTACATACAAGTGAACGTTAGTGCGTACAAGTGAACGTTAGTGCATACAAGTGAACGTCAGTACATACAAGTGAACGTTAGTGCATACAAGTGAACGTCAGTACATACAAGTGAACGTTAGTGCGTACAAGTGAACGTCAGTACATACAAGTGAACGTTAGTGCATACAAGTGAACGTCAGTACATACAAGTGAACGTTAGTGCATACAAGTGAACGTCAGTACATACAAGTGAACGTTAGTGCGTACAAGTGAACGTCAGTACATACAAGTGAACGTTAGTGCGTACAAGTGAACGTTAGTGCATACAAGTGAACGTCAGTAAATACAAGTGAACGTTAGTGCATACAAGTGAACGTCAGTACATACAAGTGAACGTTAGTGCGTACAAGTGAACGTCAGTGCATACAAGTGAACGTCAGTAAATAAAAATATTTGCCTGCAAATAGGATTTTTATGTATCTTTCTCTGCAGTAATTTGGTTTATCATTTAATATGATACTCCATGGGGAGGAGTTAGTGGGTATTAGGGGAACCCCCCTATCTCCATGCTCGCGCGTGGCGTCCACGTGACAAATCCAAAGCCATGTGACTCGTCATTCGTCTCGCGTCAAGCGCGGATCAAAGACGTGTTTTTTATGGGTACTGGCGCCTTCGCAAGTGCCCCATTTATTGTCGTCGTCGAAGCTTCTCGTAAAGCATTCCTTCGTAAGGACTTTTTTTTTGATAAAAAATTAACAATCTTCCTTCGCTAAGACTTTTTTTCTGGTAACAATTGCCTTTGAATTAAAACTGAACATGAGATGGCCATTGTTTCCGAATGTTTTCGCTTCAGTGACAGTGGGTGTTCAAAGTGCAATGCTAAAAAAGAAGATTGGCATTTCTTTTAGTGATCTATTATCGGGAGAGAAATTTGCGTTGCAAAATAAATATGAAACAGACACGTTTTGTTTTTAAATGTTTTTATTTACGTAGGTGTAATTTTCTTTGGACAACGACACGAAAACAGGGGTCGCGGTTTGATTTAGTCACATTTGTTGAAGGTTGTTGTTGAGTAACCGCGCCGTGTCTTTTAAGAGGTCCTTCGTACAATTCATTTGTTTTTTGATTAGGGCCGCCCGAACTAGGGCGAAATTTTGTTTTGTTTTTGGCAAAAAATATCTGTTCATCAGTTCCGTTTCACAAGTGCGAAACGGCGAATTTTTTTGCTACCAAAAAATTTTGTCAAAGCCTTACCAAAAACTTCAAAAGGCGGCCGTCATCCCTGGCCCCAAGAGCAGGACAAAATTTTGTTCAAGCGTTCAAAACTGACAGGGATTAGTCAATTCACACACATTAATCTCAAGGTTCACAGCGATGATTATGTCGCTTGCCTCGGTCCGCTACAAATGGTACCGCAGTAACACAAAATTTTACCTTGCTAGCAGGCACCTTATACTGATGTTTGAGTAAGCACAAATTTTGCTTTAACAAGGCATGGGAACAGTTGCACGTCCGATCGCGGTTACAAGTTTGCGGCTAAAAAAGTTGGACAGTTGACAGTCGGGAAAAAGCGGCAAGAAACATGCAATTCGTTTAAATCTTTCCAGTCCAGAGAAGAAGCAAAATAGCTAGGTTTAATCAGTTTGTGGTTGTCACTACCCACGGAAGGGGCCAAGGAGAGTTAAAAAAAACCTGTAGAATATAGTTTTACTGGTTTTTAAAAAAAAAGATAGTTGGTCGAAGGGAGTTGTGAAATTTGGCAAAAAAAATTTCAAACTAGCAACCAACAAACAGAAAGGGTTTTTTTCGGGTTTTCTTACGTGATTTGATATTGGTTTGTGGTTCGGGCCCGCAGCGGCTCGGTTGGTCCAAATGATGGTTCCTTACCCCAACCCAATTTTGTAACGTCTTGCTGTGAAATCTATTAACTGGAAAACAAAAATATTAAAACAAGGGACACAACGGGCAAACATTGGGAAATCTATTTGTTTTTAATTATATAATTTTGCGAAGATATTCCGCTTCGGGATTTTCACTTCGAATGTTTGTTTACCGCTTTAAAATAAGGCCGATAAAAAAAAATTATTTGTTCAAACCAAAAAACATCGAGTTTTATAGGCCACAGTGGTGTTTTCATTTTACACTTCAAAATTAAAAAACTTTGTGTGGAAACTAAAACGGCTTTAAAAAATAACAACTTAACAGTGCTCCCAACTCAAGGGGGGCAAAAAATTGTTTCGGAAAAGGCAACAAAAAGCAAATATTTTTAGGGAGGGGGGGGGTGTGGGGTGGGGACCTAACCCCTCTATTCCGTTTCCTGATATGTAGGGGTTGAAAAAAAACCCCCCAAATCTGGAAATTATTACCAAGGTCCACAAAAAAATTCCCCGTTGCAAAGGGTCCGCTTATAAAACGGGGGGGGGGCGACAAAACGATAAGCACTAAAATCCCGCTAAAAAATTTTTTATCGGATTTCTGTTTCACCAAAAAAAATTTATGGAGGCTAAAAGGGAACCATTCCCATTATTTTCCTCCAAGGTTCTAAGGGCCCAAAGCCTTGAACCCAAAAAAAAGGCCGGATTTAAAAAATTTCGTTATCAAATTGAAACCAATACATTTTGGGAATTTTTCCTACGGAATATTTCCAGGGTTTGGACGAAAAAAATTTATGTTCTACTCTGTTTTTTGAAGCGAAGGTGATTTTGTTGGGGAAAGGCAGGCAGGGGGGGCGGCGGCCCGCGCGTTTTTTTCCCCGCTTTCGGTGGGACCGGTTCATTCGTGGTACGTCTTGCTACTTCTAACTAGAACAAAAAACAAGTTCTAAAACCCCCCAAATCCACGGGGCCCGCCCCCCCCGAGGTTTTGACACAAGTGAAATTATTATAATTATTTTTTAGGAAATTTCTGTTTTATGTCAGCGGCGAACTGCTTTGGCTGTGTTTTTTAAACAAAAAAAGGATAAATTTAACAGTATGAAGGGGAACAATCAGGAAGAGTATGGGGAGTGGATGAGGTGATTTGGAAAGGAAAAAATTTTTGGGTTATGTGTCAGCATGGAATGCTTGCGGGGAATTGCTGGTTTAAATGTGGGGGGGAACCAAAAAAGATTCAAAGGGGGGTGCCCCGTCGTTGCCTGGAATTGCCAAGGGAAAAAATAAAAATTCACCGCGCTTTTTCGGAAGGTCTTGGGGGACGGTTGGGGGGGACAAAATCGTGACAAAATGATATTATAACAAAATGGGGATTTTTTAGAAATCTTAACTAATTGTTAAAGTGTGTTAAATTTGTTTTTTTTTCGGAAAAACGTAGGAAATGACTTTTTAACGATGAAAAAATATATCCTTCTTAAAAAATTTAAAGGGGGGGTGTGGGGGGAACCCCCCCCCCGAAACTTTTAATTTTATTTTCTGCTTGGTTTTGTGTTAGGGGGGGACCGAAAGATAAGATCATTTTTTCTCAATTTGAACGCCACCAGGTTTTCCGTTTGTTTTAAGAAAAAAAAAACCAAAACGAAAAAACAGTGGGTGGAAATGTATTCCAAAAAATTAGCTTGGAGTTTTTCTTTAAAGTTCTTGGTTAGATTGTGTTTTTTTTTTTTTGTACTGAAAATTTCAAAAATTGGGGGACATGAAGGGTAAATAAACCTGAAAACAGGGGGGGGAGTTTGTTTGTCCCGCAAAAAAAAACTGACATAGGGGGGTTCGGCGAGCTGAGGTTTTTTAACGGAGTGCAGGAGGTGTTGCTAAAAATGTGACGCTAAATAAACAAAATTGTGTTACGTTAAACAAAAAAACGTGAGATCGTTTTGCCACCAAGGTGTACTGTAATTATACCCAGTTTTTCAAGTTAACCTAGGATATGAAGCAGAGTCAATGATGAGAAAACTGTTTCTTTGATGGATTCTTGTGTGTAATAAAATTTCGTCGGTTTCTATTTTATAACTATGTTTCAATTATATTTTCGGGCCGGCGGTGGTTAATTTTGCGTCGGGCGTTATTTTTAAACACACCAATTAACCCCGGAGATAAAAAAGGGGGGGGCCAAATAAGCTTTGGGGGGGGGGGACAGTTTTGGCAGGGGGGTTTTTGGCAGGTTGTTTTTTTTTCAGTTTTCGTGAAGGGGGGGGTTTAAAAAAATCCCTTTGTTTTGACTGTGGATTGAAACCTCTCGTATGTACAGTTTTTGTGAACCAGGATTAAGACGGACACGGAAACCAATTGTCCGTATTAAGCAACCGTCCTAATGAACTGCCACTCACCACCTACCCGAAGTGAAAACTTTTGTGTTAACGCCTCGCTCACGCAGCACAGTGGAGGCAAGACAAGTTTGTCAAACATGTCATGACAATATAACAGTGGCCACAGAAATAAGCGAGGTTAACTTTGGTAATGAGAAGCGGAAAAAAGTGACCCGTTGTTAAATGTAAGATTAAAATATAATGAGACTTTTCGTCGCGGATCAAACAAAAACTGTCCGTAATAAGTGCGAAAGGGGAGGGGATAGCCTGCGTGACAGATGTCTCCTTTTCTTGGCGATGTACTAACTTTCGAGTGCCCTCCCGAGTTTGTAGGGGGGTACCGCCCGGGAAAAAATTTTTGATACAGTTCGAACCTCTACTAACGGCCACCTCTCACACAACGGCCCACATCTCCACAAGAGGCCCCCACTTTCTTTTGTACCGGCGGACAGTCCAATACATTCCACTCTTGTTTCTCTTAACCTCTTCTCCAACGGCCACCTCTCCACAACGGCCAAAAACGGCCATTTAAAACCCTATCTTTTTTGGCGTACAGATCGTACAGTAATAAAAAGGGTCCCCACGCCAAACTTTCATCTGTTTACCCAAGCATCGGTCGGGGCAATTTTACAGTATGCTTATATGGTTCGGCCACGTGTTTTAGCCACCTGATGGAAGCCCATCACAACAATACTAGAAAGTTACAAGGGCCCATTTTTTTCTTATTTTCCATTTTTTTTTACGCTTTTACAGTGAACTGTATTTTTATTTCAGTCGTAAATCGAGTACAAGGCTGATAAAGGCTCTGTGTTTAAAAATTGCATTGCGAAATTGAAAAAAAAAAAATGCCTGGTGGCACAGTCCAAAAAAACCAAAAAAGTCACATTAAAATAGAAACATCGCAGCCACTCACTCAAGCAAACAACCATTGACAACTTATTTCCCGAAAAGAGAAAGTAAAACGATGTACAAACTGATGTACTCACTGTACTTTTACTAGCTTTTGTTTGTGTTTAAAACATTCCTGTTATGAACATTCATTTTGGTTTTCTGTTTTATTGATACATTTTTGATTTGTGTTACGTATTCATATGCTATAATAAAGCATTTTTAAATAAAAATTGTTGTTCCCCCCCAAAAAAACAAATGGTGTCCCCATATTACACCCCTACCTCCCCATAACGGCCAACCTCTGCTACAAGGGCAGCTTCTTACCTCTGTTCCCCAAGGGTGGCCGTTTGTGGAGAGGTTCGACTGTAATTTCGGTCATTTCGGTTGCGTTTTGATATTGAAAACCAGCAGCAAAAAGCAAAAGTATAAACATAAAAAATTTCTTGCAACTTTTTAAATTTCAAAATGGATTAATGAAAAACAATTGCAAGAAACTTTATGTGACATGTAATTTACAATTTACGGACAAATGTATCTATCGATTGACAGGATTTTGCTGGCGGCCTTTTCTATTTCGCTCTTCCTAGTGACCTCTGGCTCTGTTCGCGCCATTTTTATCCAATATTGACACACATGCTGAAGCCCTTTTGCAGTTCATGTATTGGGGTAACACAGTCTTCTCTCCACTTTGATAGAGCCTGGGGATTTAAAATTCCCGTATGAGGGTTTTAGGTCGAGATTTTATCGTTAACGTTAAATAAATCCAGCTATTTATACGAATCTCAAGAGATCTGGTCAACACAAAATTTAGTAGTGAAATAAATATGTGACACCGAGGAAGGCCAGCAGAAATCTCACAAATGGCGGCTGACACTTCGATGTTTATCTTCGTTGAAATTTATATTGTTCAGGGCAATTCAGCATTCATTTTCCTATTATTTATCATTGTACCGTATTTCCAGACTGGACTACACCAGTTAGGCGAAATTAGAGCTTTTCCATTATCACTTGATGTGTTTCAGGCATCGGTCCACTAAGGGCACGCACCTGTGTCGTCATCCCATCGCCCTACGGGCCTGGATTATGTTTTAGTGTGGTTAGACCAAAGCAAGAGATGTTGCCTTAGGGCTAGGGTTTATCAAAATGCAATTACACCAAAGAACAAAAATAACAAAAAAACGCAACAAAGTTGCGCTGCACTATCCTCAACGAGGCGACAAACTCGGAGAACGGGGAAGGTATTGGGACACTATAATTATCAAATTGATGAGGTCTGGTGAGAGTTAACGAAAGCCCATTGGCGTGGAAATGTTTATATCTAGTATGGTCTAGTATAAATGTTATAAAAGGGATGATGTGGGGATTCAATGACTGCTGGGTTAGATAGAATGGAAATATAAACGTTACATGATTGGAAAATCGTGAGAAGTCTCCCTAAAACACGAAACAGCGCCATTTTCGTTTGAAAAATAATATTCGGCTCATGGGGAGGGGGGGAGAGGGTGGCGTACCATGTATATGCGCCATTCTCTGAGTAAAAAATGCAGTAGCCATGAGCACGCCTCGCGGGCCT
>MU827391.1:50869-66465 GCA_029204205.1 Desmophyllum pertusum
TCACTTGCATGTACTGACGTTCACTTGTATGTACTGACGTTCACTGGTGCGCACTAACGTTCACTTGTATGTCCTGACGTTCACTTGTATGCACTAACGTTCACTTGTATTTACTGACGTTCACTGTTGTACGCACTAACGTTCACTTGTATGTCCTGACGTTCACTTTGTATTCATCTAACGTTTCAACCTTGTATTTACTGACGTTCACATTGTATGCACTAACGTTCACTTGTACGCACTAACGGGCACTTGTATGGTACTGACGTTTTTTCACTTGTATGCCACTAACTTTCACTTGTATGTAAACTGACATTTACTTGTACGCACTAACGTTCACTTGTATGTACTGACGTTCCTTTGTTCGCACTAACGTTCACTTGTATGTACTTAACTTCACTTGTATGCACTGACGTTCACGTTGTATGCAGCACTAACGTTTTCACTTGTATTTACTGACATTTACTTGTACACATTAACGTTCACTTATTGTATGTAATTAACTTTCACCAGAAGCTTATAACCTAGAAGCATATGAGGTTCGAATTCAATGCGTGGGTTTTTTCCCTACCAATCAAAATTAACTTCCTTTATATGAGAATTGGCAGATGCGTTTTAACGCCCCGTGTTCGCGCGCGGGATTTTTTCCGGGAATAATTTTTTATTCGTCGATAGGCCGCGTAAAAGTGCGTACTGCGTAGTCGATTTTTCTGGTAATCGGTTGTCTGCGAATTTCTGAGAATCAACCAGCAAAAAAGGTTTTTTTTTTTTTTTTTTTTTTTTTTAATAAAGTATACAACACCTCATTACATATCATTCTAGCAAAAAAATATCAAACATCAACACCACCGTTTAAAAAGCAAGTGTTTTTTTATTGTGTACTACAACTTCATGATACGATATTTTCTAGCGCACAAAATTTTCGAAAAATTACGAGTTGTCGCAATTCGCTTGCCGCAAAGACAACTTTTAAAGGCTACAAGCTCACTAAATACGGCTTAAATACAAGACAAATCGGTACAACGTTAAATATTATTATAATGTTACTCCAACCTTTTTTAAAGTGTGTAAAGGTGGTTTTTGGGTCGGAAGAACCTGCCTCTCAAAGCGCAAGCAAATGCATGAAAAAAATGCAATTTTCTCCGTCCGCGTGATCGAACACCAATCTCAAAAAACTTAGCACAAAAACATTGTACAATCGTATTTACCCACGAGAAAAAAAACCCCACATTTTTTTGGATAAGGAAAGCTAATCTGGTTTTTTCTGAAGAGATACTGTTCGATAGTTTGATCGAAATAACGGTTGTTTTCTGATTGGTAAAAGTCCTTATATCTTACTGGAAGCGGTTGTTTTTTGTAAATTAATGAAACTCAGTTTGACAGCGAAAGAAAAGCCTATGCGAACACAAATGCCTCAGCTACAAGCTCGTGGACATAAATGAAATCATCGACTTATATAATTCAAATTGTTAACACTGAACTAGCCATGTTTAACCAACCCATTTTCAGCTTAATAGGATCTTTACTCGAAACGTGCTGTGTCGGCTCTAGCGAAAACCTTACCTCTTTTAACATATATAACCAAACTTGTACACAACAATAATAGATTATCATGCGCGCGTTTAGATCGATCTAGAACTCTTTTAAAAACACAACGACACGCTTTTTTACAAAATTCGTTTGCAGTGACAATACTCCAACATTTTTAGGTAACCTTGAATAAGCTTTTCTGATTTATTAAAGCGCTACTGTCGCTAACTTTGACTGTAAGTTTTAACAATTATCTTTCCTCACAAAAAATCTACAAGAAAACTTGAAAACAAACCACAACTTACCGCACGCTATTTTCTGTCTACAAACACGCCTAAGTAAACACCTAAAACAAGATTTACCAAAAAAATACTTCATAATTTTTGTCGATAAAGGAGTAGTTTTCTTGGTTTCCTTCGTTTTATACTGCCGTTTATTTTTGACTGTAATAGATGTCCATCTTGCCTCAAAAAAAAATACTGGCAAAAAAGATTTCCTTGCGGTTCTTTTGAAAATATCAACAACTGTTGACAGGCCGGGGGGGATCAAACAACATAACCACAAGATCCTTACCCGGCGATGGCAAAATTTCTTCCTACTGTATACTCACATATTCCCGGCTAGCGGGCTTAGCTCCTCAACTCGGACCACATGGCGGGGTCTTTTTCTTTTCCCGTGAAAATATAAAATTCAAAGAACATCCTGAAGCAACAGGCGTAATTTAGAGTATCGCCGCGAGAACTTTTAAATAAAGTCGAAAAAATTGTCACTTTCCCTATTCCACACGATTCAAATAACCTCATTGGGACAAGTCCGAAAAATAGACCTTCCAAGGTTTTCTGTCAACTCACCGGGAAACTCTTTTTCCAAATAATACTTCGACACTTAGGGCGCCTATCCAAGCCATTACAAATGTCATAAATATTTTCTTCGGGCGAAAATTTTCCTCGCCGAAGCCGCCCTTACAGATGTTAGTTCTCGCGAGGAAGCCGCGTAGGAGCGCGCGCGAAAAATCCTAGTTGTTTCCCTATAAGGCCAAAAATCTTGATGTCCAGCGATTCTGATTGGTCCGGTAAAAAACCCCACGCATTGTCCCCAAACATCATAAAGGAGAAAGTTACAACGCTTTCTAGGTGAATAAGCTTCTGCGTTCACTTGTACGCACTAACGTTCACTTGTATGTACTGACGTTCACTTGTATGCACTAACGTTCACTTGTATGTACTGACGTTTCACTTGTATGCACTGACGTTCACTTGTATGCACTAACGTTCACTTGTATGTACTGACGTTCACTTGTATGCACTAACGTTCACTTGTATGTACTGACGTTCACTTGTACGCACTAACGTTCACTTGTATGTACTGACGTTCACTTGTATGTACTGACGTTCACTTGTACGCACTAACGTTCACTTGTATGTACTGACGTTCACTTGTACGCACTAACGTTCACTTGTATGTACTGACGTTCACTTGTATCCACTAACGTTCACTTGTATGCACTAACGTTCACTTGTATTTACTGACGTTCACTTGTATGCACTAACGTTCACTTGTATTTACTGACGTTCACTTGTATGCACTAACGTTCACTTGTACGCACTAACGTTCACTTGTATGTACTGACGTTCACTTGTACGCACTAACGTTCACTTGTATGTACTGACGTTCACTTGTACGCACTAACGTTCACTTGTATGTACTGACGTTCACTTGTATGTACTGACGTTCACTTGTACGCACTAACGTTCACTTGTATGTACTGACGTTCACTTGTATGCACTAACGTTCACTTGTATGTACTGACGTTCACTTGTACGCACTAACGTTCACTTGTATGTCCTGACGTTCACTTGTATGCACTAACGTTCACTTGTATTTACTGACGTTCACTTGTATGCACTAACGTTCACTTGTACGCACTAACGTTCACTTGTATGCACTAACGTTCACTTGTATGTACTGACGTTCACTTGTACGCACTAACGTTCACTTGTATGTACTGACGTTCACTTGTATGCACTAACGTTCACTTGTATGTACTGACGTTCACTTGTATGCACTAACGTTCACTTGTATGCACTAACGTTCACTTGTATGTACTGACGTTCACTTGTACGCACTAACGTTCACTTGTATGTACTGACGTTCACTTGTATGCACTAACGTTCACTTGTATGTACTGACGTTCACTTGTACGCACTAACGTTCACTTGTATGTACTGACGTTCACTTGTATGCACTAACGTTCACTTGTATTTACTGACGTTCACTTGTATGCACTAACGTTCACTTGTACGCACTAACGTTCACTTGTATGTACTGACGTTCACTTGTACGCACTAACGTTCACTTGTATTTACTGACGTTCACTTGTATGCACTAACGTTCACTTGTACGCACTAACGTTCACTTGTATGTACTGACGTTCACTTGTACGCACTAATGTTCACTTGTATGTACTGACGTTCACTTTTCCGCACTAACGTTCACTTGTATGTACTGACGTTCACTTGTATGTACTGACGTTCACTTGTACGCACTAACGTTCACTTGTATGTACTGACGTTCACTTTTTCGCACTAACGTTCACTTGAATGTACTGACGTTCACTTGTATGCACTAACGTTCACTTTTATGCACTAACGTTCACTTGTATGTACTGACGTTCACTTGTACGTACTAACCTTCACTTGTATGTACTGACGTTCACCTGTATGCACTAACGTTCACTTGTATTTACTGACGTTCACTTGTATGCACTAACGTTCACTTGTACGCACTAAATTTCACTTGTATTTACTGACGTTCACTTGTATGCACTAACGTTCACTTGTACGCACTAACGTTCACTTGTATGTACTGACGTTCACTTGTACGCACTAACGTTCACTTGTACGCACTGACGTTCACTTGTATGCACTAACGTTCACTTGTATGTACTGACGTTCACTTGTATGCACTAACGTTCACTTGTATGTACTGACGTTCACTTGTATGCACTAACGTTCACTTGTATTTACTGACGTTCACTTGTATGCACTGACGTTCACTTGTACGCACTAACGTTCACTTGTATTTACTGACGTTCACTTGTATGCACTAACGTTCACTTGTACGCACTAACGTTCACTTGTATTTACTGACGTTCACTTGTATGCACTAACGTTCACTTGTACGCACTAACGTTCACTTGTATTTACTGACGTTCACTTGTACGCACTAACGTTCACTTGTATGTACTGACGTTCACTTTTTCGCACTAACGTTCACTTGTATGTACTGACGTTCACTTGTATGTACTGACGTTCACTTGTACGCACTAACGTTCACTTGTATGTACACTAACGTTCACTTGTATTTACTGACGTTCACTTGTATACACTAACGTTCACTTGTACGCACTAACGTTCACTTGCATGTACTGACGTTCACTTGTATGTACTGACGTTCACTTGTACGCACTAACGTTCACTTGTATGTCCTGACGTTCACTTGTATGCACTAACGTTCACTTGTATTTACTAACGTTCACTTGTACGCATTAACGTTCACTTGTATGTCCTGACGTTCACTTGTATGCACTAACGTTCACTTGTATTTACTGACTTTCACTTCTATGCACTAACGTTCACTTGTACGCATTAACGGTCACTTGTATTTACTGACGTTCACTTGTATGCACTAACGTTCACTTGTATGTACTGACATTTACTTGTACGCACTAACGTTCACTTGTATGTACTGACGTTCACTTGTTCGCACTAACGTTCACTTGTATGTACTGACGTTCACTTGTATGCACTGACGTTCACTTGTATGCACTAACGTTCACTTGTATTTACTGACATTTACTTGTACGCATTAACGTTCACTTGTATGTATTAACGTTCACCAGAAGCTTATCACCTAGAAGCGTATAGGTTCGATTCAATGCGTGGGTTTTTTCCCGACCAATCAAAATTAACTTCCTTATATGGAATGGCAGATGCGGTTTAACGCCCGTGTTCGCGCGCGGGATTTTTTCCGGGAATATTTTTATTCGTCGAGGCGCGTAAAAGTGCGTACTGCGTAGTCGATTTTCTGGGAATCTTGTCTGCAATTCTGAGAATCAACCAGCTTTAATAAAGTATACACACTCATTACATATCATTCTAGCAAAAAATATCAAACATCAACACCACAGTTTAAAAAGCAAGTGTTTTATTGTGTACTACAACTTCATGATACGATATTTTCTAGCCACAAAATTTCGAAAAATTACGAGTGGAAAATTCGCTTGCCGCAAGACAAATTTAAAGCGACAAGCTCACTAAATACGGCTAAATAAAAGACAAATCGGTAAAACGTTAATATTAGTATATGTTAATCAACCTTTTAAAGTGTTAAGGTGGTTTTTGGGTCGGAAGAACTGCTCTCAAAGCGCAAGCAAATGCATGAAAAAATGCAATTTCTTCCCCGCGTGATCGACAACAATCTCAAAAACTTAGCACAAAAACATTGTACAATCGTTACCCACGAGAAAAAAACCCACATTTTTGGATAAGGAAAGCTATCTGGTTTTTCTGAAGCGATACTGTCGATAGTTTGATCGAAATAACGGTTGTTTTCTTGTTGGGAAAAGTCTTATAGCTACTGGAAGCGGTTGTTTTGAAATTAATAACTCAGTTTGACAGCGAAAGAAAGCTATGCGAACACAAATCCTCAGCTACAAGCTCGTGAAATAAATGAATCATCGACTTATATAATTCAGTTGTACACTAACTAGACAGGTTAAACAACCCATTTCAAGCTTAAGAGGTTGTCGGCTCTCAAACCTTGCTCTTTACATATAAACCAAACTTGTAAACAACAATAATAATTATCATCCGCGCGTTAGATCGATCTAGAACTCGTTAAAAACACAACGACACCTTTTTACAAATTCGTTTGCAGTGAAATACTCCACATTTTTAGGTAACTGAATAGCTTTCTATTTTGTTAAAGCGATACTGTCGCTACTTTGACTGTAAGTTTTAAAATTATCTTTCTCAGAAAAAATCTACAAGAGAACTTGAAAACAACCACAATTACCGCACGCTATTTCTGTCGACAAACACGCTAAGTAAACACCAAAACATATTTACAAAAATACTCATAATTTTCGGATAAAGGAGTAGTTTTCTTGTTTCCTCGTTTGATACTGCCGTTATTTTGACTGTAATAATGTCCTCTTGCTCAAAAAATCTGCAAAAAGATTTCCTTGCGGTTCTTTGAAATCAACAACTGTTGACAGCGATCAAAAACATAACACAAGATCCTTACCCGGCGATGGCATTTCTTCTACTGTATCTCACATATCCCGGCTAGCTGGCTAGCTCCTCAACTCGTACCACATGCGGGTCTTTTTCTTTCCGAAAATATAAAATCAAAGACATCCTGAAGCACAGCGTATTTAGAGTATCCCGAGAGAACTTTTAAATAAATCGAAAAAATTGTCACTTTCCCTATTCACACGATTCAAACTCATTGGGACAAGTCGAAATAGACCTTCAAGGTTTCTGTCAACTCACCGGGAACTCTTCCAAATAATACTTCGACACTTAGCGCTTTCCCAGCATTACAAATGTCATAATATTTTCTTCGGGCGAAAATTTTCCTCGCGAAGCCGCCATTACAGATGTAGTTCTCGCGAGGAGCCGCGAGGAGCGCGAAAATCCTAGTTTCCATATAAGGGCAAAATTGATTCAGCGATTCTGATTGGTCGGGAAAAAACCCACGCATTGTCCCAAACATATAAAGAGAAGTTACACGCTTCTAGGTGATAAGCTTCTGCGTTCACTTGTACGCATTAACGCTCACTTGTATGTACTGACGTTCACTTGTATGCACTGACGTTAACTTGTATGTACTGACGTTCACTTTTATGTACTGACGTTCACATGTATGCACTAACGTTCACTTGCATGTACTGACGTTAACTTGTATGCACTAACGTTCACTTGTATGTACTAACGTTCACTTGTATGTACTGACGTTTACTTGTATGCACTAACGTTCACTTGTATGTACTGACGTTCACTTGTACGCACTAACGTTCACTTGTATGTACTGACGTTCACTTGTATGCACTAACGTTCACTTGTATGTACTGACGTTCACTTGTATGCACTAACGTTCACTTGTATGCACTAACGTTCACTTGTATGTACTGACGTTCACTTGTATGCACTAACGTTCACTTGTATGTACTGACGTTCACTTGTATGCACTAACGTTCACTTGTACGCACTAACGTTCACTTGTATGTACTGACGTTCACTTGTACGCACTAACGTTCACTTGTATGTACTGACGTTCACTTGTATGCACTAACGTTCACTTGTATGTACTGACGTTCACTTGTATGTACTGACGTTCACTTGTACGCACTAACGTTCACTTGTATGTACTGACGTTCACTTGTACGCACTAACGTTCACTTGTATGTACTGACGTTCACTTGTACGCACTAACGTTCACTTGTATGTACTGACGTTCACTTGTATGCACTAACGTTCACTTGTATGTACTGACGTTCACTTGTATGCACTAACGTTCACTTGTATGCACTAACGTTCACTTGTACGCACTAACGTTCACTTGTATGTACTGACGTTCACTTGTACGCACTAACGTTCACTTGTATGTACTGACGTTCACTTGTATGCACTAACGTTCACTTGTATTTACTGACGTTCACTTGTATGCACTAACGTTCACTTGTACGCACTAACGTTCACTTGTATGTACTGACGTTCACTTGTACGCACTAACGTTCACTTGTATGTACTGACGTTCACTTGTACGCACTAACGTTCACTTGTATGTACTGACGTTCACTTGTATGCACTAACGTTCACTTGTATTTACTGACGTTCACTTGTATGCACTAACGTTCACTTGTACGCACTAACGTTCACTTGTATGTACTGACGTTCACTTGTACGCACTAACGTTCACTTGTATGTACTGACGTTCACTTGTATGCACTAACGTTCACTTGTATTTACTGACGTTCACTTGTATGCACTAACGTTCACTTGTACGCACTAACGTTCACTTGTATGTACTGACGTTCACTTGTATGCACTAACGTTCACTTGTATGTACTGACGTTCACTTGTATGCACTGACGTTCACTTGTACGCACTAACGTTCACTTGTATGTACTGACGTTCACTTGTACGCACTAACGTTCACTTGTATGTACTGACGTTCACTTGTATGCACTAACGTTCACTTGTATGTACTGACGTTCACTTGTATGCACTAACGTTCACTTGTACGCACTAACGTTCACTTGTATGTACTGACGTTCACTTGTATGCACTAACGTTCACTTGTATGTACTGACGTTCACTTGTATGCACTAACGTTCACTTGTACGCACTAACGTTCACTTGTATGTACTGACGTTCACTTGTACGCACTAACGTTCACTTGTATGTACTGACGTTCACTTGTATGTACTGACGTTCACTTGTACGCACTAACGTTCACTTGTATGTACTGACGTTCACTTGTATGCACTAACGTTCACTTGTATGTACTGACGTTCACTTGTACGCACTAACGTTCACTTGTATGTACTGACGTTCACTTGTATGCACTAACGTTCACTTGTATGTACTGACGTTCACTTGTATGCACTAACGTTCACTTGTATGCACTAACGTTCACTTGTACGCACTAACGTTCACTTGTATGTACTGACGTTCACTTGTACGCACTAACGTTCACTTGTATGTACTGACGTTCACTTGTATGCACTAACGTTCACTTGTATTTACTGACGTTCACTTGTATGCACTAACGTTCACTTGTACGCACTAACGTTCACTTGTATGTACTGACGTTCACTTGTACGCACTAACGTTCACTTGTATGTACTGACGTTCACTTGTACGCACTAACGTTCACTTGTATGTACTGACGTTCACTTGTATGCACTAACGTTCACTTGTATTTACTGACGTTCACTTGTATGCACTAACGTTCACTTGTACGCACTAACGTTCACTTGTATGTACTGACGTTCACTTGTACGCACTAACGTTCACTTGTATGTACTGACGTTCACTTGTATGCACTAACGTTCACTTGTATTTACTGACGTTCACTTGTATGCACTAACGTTCACTTGTACGCACTAACGTTCACTTGTATGTACTGACGTTCACTTGTACGCACTAACGTTCACTTGTATGTACTGACGTTCACTTGTATGCACTAACGTTCACTTGTATTTACTGACGTTCACTTGTATGCACTAACGTTCACTTGTACGCACTAACGTTCACTTGTATGTACTGACGTTCACTTGTATGCACTAACGTTCACTTGTATTTACTGACGTTCACTTGTATGCACTAACGTTCACTTGTACGCACTAACGTTCACTTGTATGTACTGACGTTCACTTGTACGCACTAACGTTCACTTGTATGTACTGACGTTCACTTGTATGCACTAACGTTCACTTGTACGCACTAACGTTCACTTGTATGTACTGACGTTCACTTGTACGCACTAACGTTCACTTGTACGCACTAACGTTCACTTGTATGTACTGACGTTCACTTGTATGCACTAACGTTCACTTGTACGCACTAACGTTCACTTGTATGTACTGACGTTCACTTGTATGCACTAACGTTCACTTGTATGTACTGACGTTCACTTGTATGCACTAACGTTCACTTGTACGCACTAACGTTCACTTGTATGTACTGACGTTCACTTGTATGCACTAACGTTCACTTGTATGTACTGACGTTCACTTGTATGCACTAACGTTCACTTGTATGTACTGACGTTCACTTGTACGCACTAACGTTCACTTGTATGTACTGACGTTCACTTGTATGCACTAACGTTCACTTGTACGCACTAACGTTCACTTGTATGTACTGACGTTCACTTGTACGCACTAACGTTCACTTGTATGTACTGACGTTCACTTGTATGCACTAACGTTCACTTGTACGCACTAACGTTCACTTGTATGTACTGACGTTCACTTGTACGCACTAACGTTCACTTGTATGTACTGACGTTCACTTGTATGCACTAACGTTCACTTGTACGCACTAACGTTCACTTGTATGTACTGACGTTCACTTGTACGCACTAACGTTCACTTGTATGTACTGACGTTCACTTGTATGCACTAACGTTCACTTGTATGCACTAACGTTCACTTGTATGTACTGACGTTCACTTGTATGCACTAACGTTCACTTGTACGCACTAACGTTCACTTGTATGTACTGACGTTCACTTGTACGCACTAACGTTCACTTGTATGTACTGACGTTCACTTGTATGCACTAACGTTCACTTGTATGTACTGACGTTCACTTGTACGCACTAACGTTCACTTGTATGTACTGACGTTCACTTGTATGCACTAACGTTCACTTGTATGTACTGACGTTCACTTGTATGCACTAACGTTCACTTGTACGCACTAACGTTCACTTGTATGTACTGACGTTCACTTGTATGCACTAACGTTCACTTGTATGTACTGACGTTCACTTGTATGCACTAACGTTCACTTGTATGTACTGACGTTCACTTGTACGCACTAACGTTCACTTGTATGTACTGACGTTCACTTGTACGCACTAACGTTCACTTGTATGTACTGACGTTCACTTGTATGCACTAACGTTCACTTGTATGCACTAACGTTCACTTGTATGTACTGACGTTCACTTGTATGCACTAACGTTCACTTGTATGTACTGACGTTCACTTGTATGCACTAACGTTCACTTGTATGCACTAACGTTCACTTGTATGTACTGACGTTCACTTGTACGCACTAACGTTCACTTGTATGTACTGACGTTCACTTGTATGCACTAACGTTCACTTGTATGTACTGACGTTCACTTGTATGCACTAACGTTCACTTGTACGCACTAACGTTCACTTGTATGTACTGACGTTCACTTGTACGCACTAACGTTCACTTGTATGTACTGACGTTCACTTGTATGCACTAACGTTCACTTGTATTTACTGACGTTCACTTGTATGCACTAACGTTCACTTGTACGCACTAACGTTCACTTGTATGTACTGACGTTCACTTGTACGCACTAACGTTCACTTGTATGTACTGACGTTCACTTGTATGCACTAACGTTCACTTGTATGTACTGACGTTCACTTGTATGCACTAACGTTCACTTGTATTTACTGACGTTCACTTGTATGCACTAACGTTCACTTGTACGCACTAACGTTCACTTGTATGTACTGACGTTCACTTGTACGCACTAACGTTCACTTGTATGTACTGACGTTCACTTGTATGCACTAACGTTCACTTGTATTTACTGACGTTCACTTGTATGCACTAACGTTCACTTGTACGCACTAACGTTCACTTGTATGTACTGACGTTCACTTGTACGCACTAACGTTCACTTGTATGTCCTGACGTTCACTTGTATGCACTAACGTTCACTTGTATTTACTGACGTTCACTTGTATGCACTAACGTTCACTTGTACGCACTAACGTTCACTTGTATGTACTGACGTTCACTTGTACGCACTAACGTTCACTTGTATGTCCTGACGTTCACTTGTATGCACTAACGTTCACTTGTATGTACTGACGTTCACTTGTACGCACTAACGTTCACTTGTATGTACTGACGTTCACTTGTATGCACTGACGTTCACTTGTACGCACTAACGTTCACTTGTATGTACTGACGTTCACTTGTATGCACTAACGTTCACTTGTACGCACTAACGTTCACTTGTATGTACTGACGTTCACTTGTATGCACTAACGTTCACTTGTATGTACTGACGTTCACTTGTATGCACTAACGTTCACTTGTATGTACTGACGTTCACTTGTATGCACTAACGTTCACTTGTATGTACTGACGTTCACTTGTACGCACTAACGTTCACTTGTATGTACTGACGTTCACTTGTATGTACTGACGTTCACTTGTATGCACTAACGTTCACTTGTATGTACTGACGTTCACTTGTATGCACTAACGTTCACTTGTATGCACTAACGTTCACTTGTACGCACTAACGTTCACTTGTATGTACTGACGTTCACTTGTATGCACTAACGTTCACTTGTATGTACTGACGTTCACTTGTATGCACTAACGTTCACTTGTACGGCACTAACGTTCACTTGTATGCACTGACGTTCACTTGTATGCACTAACGTTCACTTGTATGTACTGACGTTCACTTGTACGCACTAACGTTCACTTGTATGCACTAACGTTCACTTGTATGTACTGACGTTCACTTGTATGCACTAACGTTCACTTGTATGCACTAACGTTCACTTGTACGCACTAACGTTCACTTGTATGTACTGACGTTCACTTGTATGCACTAACGTTCACTTGTATGTACTGACGTTCACTTGTATGCACTAACGTTCACTTGTATGTACTGACGTTCACTTGTATGCACTAACGTTCACTTGTATGTATTAACGTTCACTTGTACGCATTAACGTTCACTTGTATGTACTGACGTTCACTTGTATGCACTAACGTTCACTTGTATGTACTGACGTTCACTTGTATGTACTGACGTTCACTTGTATGCACTAACGTTCACTTGTATGTACTGACGTTCACTTGTATGCACTAACGTTCACTTGTATGTACTGACGTTCACTTGTATGCACTAACGTTCACTTGTATGTATTAACGTTCACTTGTATGTACTCACGTTCACTTGTATGCACTAACGTTCACTTGTATGTACTCACGTTCACTGACGTTCACTTGTATGTACTGACGTTTACTTGTATGCACTAACGTTCACTTGTATGTACTGACGTTCACTTGTATGCACTGACGTTCACCTGTATGTACTGACGTTCACTTGTATGCACTAACGTTCACTTGTATGTATTAACGTTCACTTGTATGCACTAACGTTCACTTGTACGCACTAACGTTCACTTGTATGTACTGACGTTCACTTGTATGCACTAACGTTCACTTGTATGTACTGACGTTCACTTGTATGCACTAACGTTCACTTGTATGCACTAACGTTCACTTGTATGCACTAACGTTCACTTGCATGTACTGACGTTCACTTGTATGCACTAACGTTCACTTGTATGTATTAACGTTCACTTGTATGTACTGACGTTCACTTGTATGTACGTCGTTCACTCGTATGCACTAACGTTCACTTGTATGTATTAACGTTCACTTGTATGTACTGACGTTCACTTGTATGCACTAACGTTCACTTGTATGTACTGACGTTCACTGACGTTCACTTGTATGTACTGACGTTCACTTGTATGAACTAACGTTAACTTGTATGCGCTAACGTTCACTTGTATGTACTGACGTTCACTTGTATGCACTAACGTTCACTTGTATGTACTGACGTTCACTTGTATGCACTAACGTTCACTTGTATGCACTAACGTTTACTTGTACGCACTAACGTTCACTTGTATGTACTGACGTTCACTTGTATGCACTAACGTTCACTTGTATGTACTGACGTTCACTTGTATGCACTGACGTTCACTTGTACTTCAGTACTTTCAGTTTTATTATCTCGGTAATGCTGTGTTGCTTTACACCAAGGTTAACATAAGATGAAAAAAAAAATAAAGAATGAATGATAGACTGATTCGCATAAGTAGCTATTTCACTCGCTTGCTACTCATGGTAACCCAAGGAGCGTGCGGACACAACCGACTTATGGAATCAGTCTAGGTAAAAATATAAAACAATACTAAATGATGAACTATCTGAAGTCTACTACTTGTATGTACTGACGTTTACTTGTATGCACTAACGTTCATGTAGTATATAAAAAACGAGTGCGAGGGTTTCATCGTGGTATCCAAAGATCGAGAAACAAATGAAAGCACGAGGCCGGTTCGGCCGAGTGCTTTTATTTGTTTCAAGATCTTTGTATACCACGATGAAACGCGAAGGACGAGTTTTTTAGATTGCTTCTCAAACAAAAGCTTTAAAAAGAAAGCACTTATTAGTTGTAGTTGACCCGCATTGTTTTCCAGTTCTTAATTTACGGTTACCAAACGTAAGCTCTGAATAGTAGTAATGAAATATTGTTTGCTTCTCAACAAAGCTTTAAAAAGAAAGCACTAATTAGTTGTAGTTGACCCGCATTGTTTTGCATTTCTTATTTTACGGTTACCAAAGGTAAGCTCTGAATAGTAGTAATGAAATATTGTTTGCTTCTCAAACAAAAGCTTTAAAAAGAAAGCACTAATTAGTTGTAGTTGACCCGCATTGTTTTCCAGTTCTTAATTTACGGTTACCAAGGTAAGCTCTGAATAGTAGTAATGAAATATTGTTTTGCACTTCTAATTAACAGTTTCTAAATCCGTTGGGGGAAACTTGATCATGAAGTCAAATGTAAATTAGTGAAAATTTGTTATTTTGCATTTCAAGCATGATGATAATCTACTTTAATGCTCTAAGTCATTCAAGTATCTTGTAGCTCAATGGGGAGAGCGTCCGACTGCTGTGCGGAAGGTCACGGGTTCGACTCCAGCTGGTAAAAACATTGAATTCTTTTTTCTTTGAAAAATGCTTCTATGTTTAGTTAAGTCTAAGTCATATAAATGCCACAAGAATCTAGATATCCAATAAAACGCATATCCAGATCACTAGTGATTTGGATATGGGTTTTCATTGGGTATCTAGATTCATGCATGTGACGAAATACTTTTTCGCCGTCATTGGCTGATAACCTCATGAATTATTAATGAGTTTGAGAATTGTATGTATTAACGTTCACTTGTACGCATTAACATTCACTTGTATGTAATTGACGTTCACTTGTATGCACTAACGTTCACTTGTATGTACTGACGTTCACTTGTATGAACTAACGTTAACTTGTATGCGCTAACGTTCACTTGTATGTACTGACGTTCACTTGTATGCACTAACGTTTCACTTGTATGTACTGACGTTCCACTTGTATGCACTAACGTTCACTTGTACGCACTAACGTTCACTTGTATGTACTGTA
>MU827391.1:66965-81719 GCA_029204205.1 Desmophyllum pertusum
CGTTCACTTGTATGCACCTATACGTTCACTTGTAATGTATTAAACGTTTTCAACTTGTACGTCACTAAACGTTCACTTGTATGTACTGAACTTTCACTTGTATGCAATTGTTACAGTTGCACTTGTATGTACTGACGTTTACTTATGTATGCACTAACGCTTCACTTGTATGTATTAACGTTCACTTGTACGCATTAAAACATTCCACTTGTATGTATTGACGATTCAACTGTATGCACTAACGTTCACTTGTATGATACGTGACGTTCATCTTGTATCCAACTTACGTTAACGTTGGTATGCGCTAACCTTCACTTGTATGGTACTGACAGGGTCCACTTGTATGCCACTAACGTTTTCACTTGTATGTACTGACGTTTACTTGTTATTTGTACTGACGTTTGACTTCTATGCACTAACGTTCCACTTGTATGTACTGAACGTTTTCACTTGTTTGCACTAACGTTCAACTTTAATCGTACTGACGTTCACTTGTACGCCACTAACGCTTCACTTGTGTATGTACTGACGTTCATCTTTGTACGCACTAACGTTCACTTGCATGTACTGACGTTCACTTGTATGCACTACACGTTCACTTCGTACGCACTAACGGTATCACATATGTATTTACTTGACGTTCACTTGTATGCACACTAACTTCACTTGACAGGTACGGTGTTTACTTGTATAGACACTGTAACGTTCACTTTGTATTTGTAGCTGATATTTACTTTCTGTATGCACCAAACGTACACTTGTATGTACTGACGTTTGACTTGTATGCACCAACGTACACCTGTATGTACTGACGTTCACTTGTATGCACTAACGTTCACCTGTATGCCACTAACGTTTACTTGTACGCACCAAACGTTCACTTGGATGTACTGACGTTCACTTGTATGCACTAACGTTCACTTGTACGCACTGACGTTCACCTGTATGTACTGACGTTCTCTTGTACGCACTAACGTTTCACCTGTATGTACTGACGTTCTCTTGTATCCACTAACGTTCACTTGTATTTACTGACGTTCACTTGTATGCACTAACGTTCACTTGTATGCACTAACGTTCACTTGTATGTACTGACGTTCACTTGTACGCACTAACGTTCACTTGTATGTACTGACGTTCACTTGTACGCACTAACGTTCACTTGTATGCACTGACGTTCACTTGTATGCACTAACGTTCACTTGTATGTACTGACGTTCACTTGTATGCACTAACGTTCACTTGTATGTACTGACGTTCACTTGTACGCACTAACGTTCACTTGTATGTCCTGACGTTCACTTGTATGCACTAACGTTCACTTGTATTTACTGACGTTCACTTGTATGCACTAACGTTCACTTGTACGCACTAACGTTCACTTGTATGTACTGACGTTCACTTGTACGCACTAACGTTCACTTGTATGTACTGACGTTCACTTGTATGCACTAACGTTCACTTGTATGTACTGACGTTCACTTGTATGCACTAACGTTCACTTGTATGTACTGACGTTCACTTGTATGCACTAACGTTCACTTGTATTTACTGACGTTCACTTGTACGCACTAACGTTCACTTGTACGCACTAACGTTCACTTGTATGTACTGACGTTCACTTGTACGCACTAACGTTCACTTGTATGTACTGACGTTCACTTGTATGCACTAACGTTCACGTATGCACTAACGTTCCACTTGTATGTACTGACGTTCACTTGTTTGCACTAACGTTCACTTGTATGTACTGACGTTCACTTGTATGCACTAACGTTCACTTGTATGTACTGACGTTCACTTGTACGCACTAACGTTCACTTGTATTTACTGACGTTCACTTGTATGCACTAACGTTCACTTGTACGCACTAACGTTCACTTGTATGTACTGACGTTCACTTGTACGCACTAACGTTCACTTGTATGTCCTGACGTTCACTTGTATGCACTAACGTTCACTTGTATTACTGACGTTCACTTGTATGCACTAACGTTCACTTGTACGCACTAACGTTCACTTGTATGTACTGACGTTCACTTGTATGCACTAACGTTCACTTGTATGTACTGACGTTCACTTGTTAGCACTAACGTTCACTTGTATGTACTGACGTTCACTTGTATGCACTGACGTTCACTTGTATGCACTAACGTTCACTTGTATGCACTAAACGTTCACTTGTACACACTAACGTTCACTTGTATGCACTAACGTTCACTTGTATTGCACTAATGTTCACTTTTATGTATTAACGTTCACTTGTACGCACTAACGTTCACTTGTATGTACTGACGTTCACTTGTATGCATTGACGTTCACTTGTATGTACTGGACGTTTACTTGTATGCAACTAACGTTCACTTGTATGTATTAACGATTCACTTGTACGCATTAACATTCACTTGTATTGTATTGACGATCAAAGGATAGATTAAGACAGGCCAGCACGGACTCCCCCACGTGATTTTTGGTGTTGCAGTTGCATTTCAGCCTTCAGATTTGTTGGCTGCTTACCAGCATGTCTTTAGTGATTGTTTCCCTCTTGTACGATATGTTCGGAGGTTTTTTATAAATTGTTTTCAGCAAGGGCTGATTTTGTAATTAGGCTACCAGTTTTTCCATCACTATTTGTTTAAGGATTTTTAACTGCAGGATGGTGTGTGTAGTGATAAACTTTGTGTTGTGTTTGATTATTACGTTAGTGATGCACGTTCTCTTTGTCTCTTTGTGTTGTGTTTGATTGATACGTTAGTGATGCACGTTCTCTTTGTGTTTGATTGTTTCGTTAGTGATGCACGTTCTCTTTGTGTTGTGTTTGATTATTACGTTAGTGATGCACGTTCTCTTGTGTTTGATTGATACGTTAGTGATGCACGTTCTCTTTGTGTTGTGTTTGATTATTACGTTAGTGATGCACGTTCTCTTTGTGTTGTGTTTGATTGTTACGTTAGTGATGCACGTTCTCTTTGTGTTGTTTTGATTGTTACGTTAGTGATGCACGTTCTCTTTGTGTTGTGTTTGATTATTACGTTAGTGATGCACGTTCTCTTTGTGTTGTGTTTGATTATTACGTTAGTGATGCACGTTCTCTTTGTGTGTGTTTGATTGTTACGTTAGTGATGCACGTTCTCTTTGTGTTTGATTGTTACGTTAGTGATGCACGTTCTCTCTGTGTGTTTGATTGTTTCGTTAGTGATGCACGTTCTCTTTGTGTTGTGTTTGATTATTACGTTAGTGATGCACGTTCTCTTTGTGTTGTGTTTGATTGATACGTTAGTGATGCACGTTCTCTTGTGTGTTTGATTGTTACGTTAGTGATGCACGTTCTCTTTGGTGTTGTGTTTGATTATTACGTTAGTGATGCACGTTCTCTTTGTGTTTGATTGTTACGTTAGTGATGCACGTTCTCTTTGTGTTGTGTTTGATTATTACGTTAGTGATGCACGTTCTCTTTGTGTTGTGTTTGATTGATACGTTAGTGATGCACGTTCTCTTTGTGTTTGATTGTTACGTTAGTGATGCACGTTCTCTTTGTGTTGTGTTTGATTATTACGTTAGTGATGCACGTTCTCTTTGTGTTTGATTGTTACAGTTAGTGATGCACGTTCTCTTTGTGTTGTGTTTGATTATTACGTTAGTGATGCACGTTCTCTTTGTGTTGTGTTTGATTGATACGTTAGTGATGCACGTTCTCTTTGTGTTGTGTTTGATTGTTACGTTAGTGATGCACGTTCTCTTTGTGTTGTTTTTGATTGTTACGTTAGTGATGCACGTTCTCTTTGTGTTGTGTTTGATTATTACGTTAGTGATGCACGTTCTCTTTGTGTTGTGTTTGATTGATACGTTAGTGATGCACGTTCTCTTTGTGTTTTGATTGTTACGTTAGTGATGCACGTTCTCTTTGTGTTGTGTTTGATTATTACGTTAGTGATGCACGTTCTCTTTGTGTTGTGTTTGATTGTTACGTTAGTGGTGCACGTTCTCTTTGTGTTGTTTTTGATTGTTTACGTTAGTGATGCACGTTCTCTTTGTGTTTGATTGTTTCGTTAGTGATGCACGTTCTCTTTGTGTTGTGTTTGATTATTACGTTAGTGATGCACGTTCTCTTTGTGTTGTGTTTGATTGATACGTTAGTGATGCACGTTCTCTTTGTGTTTGATTGTTACGTTAGTGATGCACGTTCTCTTTGTGTTGTGTTTGATTATTACGTTAGTGATGCACGTTCTCGTTGTGTTTGATTGTTACGTTAGTGATGCACGTTCTCTTTGTGTTGTGTTTGATTATTACGTTAGTGATGCACGTTCTCTTTGTGTTGTGTTTGATTGTTACGTTAGTGATGCACGTTCTCTTTGTGTTTTGATTGTTACGTTAGTGATGCACGTTCTCTTTGTGTTGTGTTTGATTATTACGTTAGTGATGCACGTTCTCTTTGTGTTGTGTTTGATTGATACGTTAGTGATGCACGTTCTCTTTGTGTTTGATTGATTACGTTTAGTGATGCACGTTCTCTTTGTGTTGTGTTTGATTATTACGTTAGTGATGCACGTCTCTTTGTTGTGTTTGATTGTTACGTTTAGTGATGCACGTTCTCTTTGTGTTGTGTTTGATTATTACGTTAGTGATGCACGTTCTCTTTGTGTTGTGTTTGATTATTACGTTAGTGATGCACGTTCTCTTTGTGTTGTGTTTGATTGTTACGTTAGTGATGCACGTTCTCTTTGTGTTGTTTTTGATTGTTACGTTAGTGATGCACGTTCTCTTTGTGTTTGATTGTTTCGTTAGTGATGCACGTTCTCTTTGTGTTGTGTTTGATTATTACGTTAGTGATGCACGTTCTCTTTGTGTTGTGTTTGATTGATACGTTAGTGATGCACGTTCTCTTTGTGTTTGATTGTTACGTTAGTGATGCACGTTCTCTTTGTGTTGTGTTTGATTATTACGTTAGTGATGCACGTTCTCGTTGTGTTTGATTGTTACGTTAGTGATGCACGTTCTCTTTGTGTTGTGTTTGATTATTACGTTAGTGATGCACGTTGTCTTTGTGTTGTGTTTGATTGATACGTTAGTGATGCACGTTCTCTTTGTGTTGTTTTGATTGTTACGTTAGTGATGCACGTTCTCTTTGTGTTGTGTTTGATTATTACGTAGTGATGCACGTTCTCTTTGTGTTGTGTTTGTTATTACGTTAGTGATGCACGTTCTCTTTGTGTTGTGTTTTGATTGATACGTTAGTGATGCACGTTCTCTTTGTGTTTACGTTAGTGATGCACGTTCTCTTTTGTGTTTGATTATTACGTTAGTGATGCACGTTCTCTTTGTGTTGTGTTTGATTGTTACGTTAGTGATGCACGTTCTCTTTGTGTTGTGTTTGATTGATTACGTTAGTGATGCACGTTCTCTTTGTGTGTTTGATTGTTACGTTAGTGATGCACGTTCTCTTTGTGTTGTGTTTGATTATTACGTTAGTGATGCACGTTCTCTTTGTGTTGTGTTTGATTGTTACGTTAGTGATGCACGTTCTCTTTGTGTTGTTTTTGATTGTTACGTTAGTGATGCACGTTCTCTTTGTGTTGTGTTGATTGTTACGTTAGTGATGCACGTTCTCTTTGTGTTGTGTTTGATTATTACGTTAGTGATGCACGTTCTCTTTGTGTTGTGTTTGATTGATACGTTAGTGATGCACGTTCTCTTTGTGTTTGATTGTTACGTTAGTGATGCACGTTCTCTTTGTGTTGTGTTTGATTATTACGTTAGTGATGCACGTTCTCGTTGTGTTTGATTGTTACGTTAGTGATGCACGTTTCTCTTTGTGTTGTGTTTGATTATTACGTTAGTGATGCACGTTGTCTTTGTGTTGTGTTTGATTGTTACGTTAGTGATGCACGTTCTCTTTGTGTTGTTTTTTGATTGTTACGTTAGTGATGCACGTTCTCTTTGTGTTTGATTGTTTCGTTAGTGATGCACGTTCTCTTTGTGTTGTTTTGATTATTACGTTAGTGATGCACGTTCTCTTTGTGTTGTGTTTGATTGATACGTTAGTGATGCACGTTCTCTTTGTGTTTGATTGTTACGTTAGTGATGCACGTTCTCTTTGTGTTGTGTTTGATTATTACGTTAGTGATGCACGTTCTCGTTGTGTTTGATTTTTACGTTAGTGATGCACGTTCTCTTTGTGTTGTGTTTGATTATTACGTTAGTGATGCACGTTCTCTTTGTGTTGTGTTTGATTATTACGTTAGTGATGCACGTTCTCTTTGTGTTGTGTTTGATTAATACGTTAGTGATGCACGTTCTCTTTGTGTTGTGTTTGATTGATACGTTAGTGATGCACGTTCTCTTTGTGTTTGATTGTTACGTTAGTGATGCACGTTCTCTTTGTGTTGTGTTTGATTATTACGTTAGTGATGCACGTTCTCTTTGTGTTGTGTTTGATTGTTACGTTAGTGGTGCACGTTCTCTTTGTGTTGTTTTTGATTGTTACGTTAGTGATGCACGTTCTCTTTGTGTTTGATTGTTTCGTTAGTGATGCACGTTCTCTTTGTGTTGTGTTTGATTATTACGTTAGTGATGCACGTTCTCTTTGTGTTGTGTTTGATTGATACGTTAGTGATGCACGTTCTCTTTGTGTTTGATTGTTACGTTAGTGATGCACGTTCTCTTTGTGTTGTGTTTGATTATTACGTTAGTGATGCACGTTCTCGTTGTGTTTGATTGTTACGTTAGTGATGCACGTTCTCTTTGTGTTGTGTTTGATTATTACGTTAGTGATGCACGTTGTCTTTGTGTTGTGTTTGATTGTTACGTTAGTGATGCACGTTCTCTTTGTGTTGTTTTTGATTGTTACGTTAGTGATGCACGTTCTCTTTGTGTTTGATTGTTTCGTTAGTGATGCACGTTCTCTTTGTGTTGTGTTTGATTATTACGTTAGTGATGCACGTTCTCTTTGTGTTGTGTTTGATTGATACGTTAGTGATGCACGTCTCTTTGTGCTTGATTGTTACGTTAGTGATGCACGTTCTCTTTGTGTTGTGTTTGATTATTACGTTAGTGATGCACGTTCTCGTTGTGTTTGATTTTTACGTTAGTGATGCACGTTCTCTTTGTGTTGTGTTTGATTATTACGTTAGTGATGCACGTTGTCTTTGTGTTGTGTTTGATTGTTACGTTAGTGATGCACGTTCTCTTTGTGTTGTTTTTATTGTTACGTTAGTGATGCACGTTTTCTATGTGTTGTGTACCAAGAGTCGGTGCCAAAATACGCCTTTTAATACCCCTGAAAGGTACGACGCATACCTGTAAGTGCCATGTAGACAGTCCTCCCCCCTTCACCCCTACCTCCGGGGTGAAAACATGCGTCTACACTTAAGTGATTTTCAATCACTTTATTGCAATTAACTGCTTTAAACATTTGGACATGAATGTTGAGTTAGAAAGGCAAACACCAGTCTTCAGCGATTAAAACATACATAAAAACAAAACTAACAAAAAGTAAAACTATTCATGAGTGCAAAGATAATGAGGCAAATGATTTGGATATATGGTAAATTGACGGCCTCCCCGGCATGCTTAAAGTGGCTATGTCATGATATTTTAAGTCATTTTTTCGAAGTGCAAAATCACCTTGAAATTCTCAAAATAATAGTTTACTAAGGTGGAATAACACCAGAGGTTATAATAAACAAAACAGGAACAAGGATGGTTGAGGATGGAGAAGATTAAGACGGATTGCAAACGACGAACTTGAAAACAAATTGGCCTTTTTTTTTTTTCAAGATGCGCCATCTGTGACGTAGCTCCTTTAATATGGCAGTGTGGTACCAATACTAACGACTTTGTTGTTTTGACTCTCGATAAAGCGGACATCTTGAACCTCTCATATAACATATATGCATTAATTGCAGTTTGTTGTTCGTCACGTGTCAACTTGTACCTCTAAAAGTGGGTAAAACTGAACCTCAGCCAAGCCCCCTTTATTGAATTCTGGTACTGTACCCCTTAGTCGGTTTTATTTTTTAGTCCCCCCGAGATTGTCATATAACTGTGCCCAGGTTCGGCCTTAGCTGACCAAACACATTATAATTATTGTTTAATTATTTGTGCTGGTTTTAGTCATTTATCTTTACATAGTTATTTTAATAAAAACTGGATTTTTTTCAAGTTTAAGTATTACTGCTCTGAATTTTACTGTCAGTGTTGTTTTCTTAATTCGCGTTTTTTTTTTGTTATCGAGTAATATCATTTTGAATTTAAGATGCGACAAGACATGCGTCTCGTTGCTTCACTATTAAAGAGACCCAGTGTTTCCAGAATTACAATAATTCCTGCTTATAGACATGTAGCTCCGGGAGACAGCTTCAGACGGTTTGTTTGTTTTTGTAACACACTGATTTAGGTATTTAGTGCAATTACTGGCAATTAAAATAAAGTCACTTGAGGTGTCGTGTTCGGCAATATATAAAGTCGTTCAGCTGTTCAACCAAATTAAACAACAAAGGCGAATAGAAAGCACAAGATCGTAATCACGTTTTCACTGACATCGAAGCGAGGAGGAAAACTGTATTCATCATGAAGTTTTTTACATCCTTTATTTTCGTCAGCACCGTGCTTATCCATGCTGGTAAGGGCTAATTTCTCAGAGTTCTATTATATGACTTAAAAAACAGGTCCGCAGTGTGCGTACGCGTGTGGGCTTATGGCTTATTTTGCTTATCAACTCAGGCTATAAACAAGTTTCTGTACACAAATTACCTTGCTAACTGTTACTGGGGGATTTGTAAAACCATTGCGATGTTTAACACGAACAATTGTTTGGTTGATTATGCGAGTTTTATTTTGGTTTTCCCACTACAGTGGCCAGGCGTTGCCAGTGGCTTCTACGTAAATTTAAGGCCCGAAGTGAATTCTTTCAACGTACATCTCATTTTATTATTTCTTTGTTATCAGCTATTGGTCTAAAATGCTATACATGTTTTGGTGATGATGACACTCAGTGTAGCAAGAGCACTCTGGAGAGTAACAACGACAGATACTTGACAGAGTGCCTCTCCGAATTCGACAGGTGTCTGGAAACCTGGTATCGCGAAAAAAGTCTTGGAACCTTGGCGAGGAAACAGTGTAGTTCTCAATCAGACTGTCAAAGGGAAAAAACAATGTGAAGTGTATGGCGATGAGAAAGGCTTCGGTGGCTACGATTGCGCGGTTGGCTGTTGTTCCACTGACGCATGCAACGTGGGCTCACCTGTCTCCGCCAACGTGGCCCTGTCTCCAACGTCACCAGTCTCCACCAGCATCTTCCTGTTGACCGTGTGCTCTGTTGTTGGCCTGGCACTACTGAAGTAAGCCGCGGACCAAGCCACACTGCCGTTTATTATATTCACGCATAGTTAAATAAAAACTGAAAACTGAACTTTTCTAGAGCCTTGTGTGGTTAGTGAAAAAAGACGGATTAATATATTAACATCCATATGAGTTTAGCTTAGTTTTAATTTAGTAACTGTACAACTTGAAAAGGTTTCATATATACAGATATATAGGTTACTTATAAAAATAAACCCCCGTCGCTAGAGTAATCGAATTATAAAAATTGCTCGCGTGTAAAAAATTATCTTAACCGCCTCCCCTGCCCTCCCCTCCCCTCCCCCACTTATTTGTGTCATCCTGCTCCCTTTAATCTGCCTCCCGCATTCTCATCGAGTAACATAGGTCACGTGATGTAACGGACGCTTTTTAGTTGTCTGTGCTGTTACGTCATGGCCGTGACATATTTACTACACCGCAAAAATAAAGTAGTTATGACAAAAGCAAGCGCTGCGTTCACCATTATAAGCAGTGGAGATTCTTTCCGCCAAGATTGACGTCTAGCTTTTTTCGCGCCAAAAAACAATCGTCGCCATGTAAACGGAGGGCGTTACCGTATCAAGAACGATACGGTAACAAATGAAACCGTGTTCATGCAAGCGGGCCCTGAGGCAATACTGCAACGAATATTTTTATGCGTTGCCCAGGGTGTTACATTAAAGCCTGGTTTCCATACAATCGCAACGATCGCAGCGATCGCATAAAAAAGTGTTCTGCGATCATATGAAACCGTAAAACGTTGCGATCGTTGCGTTCGCGATCGCAGAGATAGAAACATTTACATATCTGCGATCCTTGCGATCATACAACAATACAATAAGGAAAAATTTCCATATAACCCATACTTCATTATGCATGCAGAATTGATTAATTATGCATGCGCTCTATTGTTCTTTAAGACAATAACCTACTCCCTAGCGTATTGAATATATACATTGATAATTACTACTTACTGCATTAATAAAAGTGGATTTTATTGCGCGCGTCGTTTTTTTCTCTTCTTTTCTCGTCTCCGTTCGTCTCCGTTCTCCGTTTCGTCTCTCCTTTTTCCTCCGTATTTTCCTATTTATTTTCCTTTTTACCTTTTTTTCTGCATCCCTGTGGCGTCGAACCATCGACTCTTGATCCAACTCCTGATTACATGTCCAACTGTTATACCACTAGACTAACTTGGATTTGTTGAAAATTACCGTTGTTAATTTGATTTAATATTTCCTTACTCATTCAAATTAGTTAAATCTGCATTACAATATGTATAATTCACGTGCATGAAGCCCCGGTCCCACTGCATGAGAGAATGTAGCAGATTTCGTTTCATTGGTTCATTTGAACAAAAAGGAAGGTTTAATTTGCATCGATCCGGCTTTCTCGCGTCGACTTTCGTTGATCTGTAGACTATATTCAGACATGTCACGGTTTAACCCTTGCCCCGTTTCGTTTATTGCTTACAATGAAGACGAGGACTAATGATTTCACAGACTTTAACACAGCCTAAACTTCGTTGATCCTCGGAGACAGGCTGCGCATTGAAAATACATGGTTCGACAATGACTCAAAGTATGCCTCCTACAGGAACATCAAAAGATCTCTTCGAAAGCTGGTTATGGAAAAGTATCATGGAGATAATCCCTTTGGATACATAATCAAGTATATCGCCGAACTTTATTAAGTCCGGAAGGACGCACATATGCTCGTTTGTAACATATTTTTCCTGTGCACCGTTCACGATCCCATCATTTCTTGGACGAAAGCCTGTAATAACAACCACGATAATGAATTGGTTCCGCTACGAATGCAAGTTTGGCGCATCGGGGAACCCGCATCGGCTACATTTCAAGAGGAAAGGCGAGGGAAAAATACGACGCAAAACAACACGGAAAGTAAGCAAACATTTTTATTTTACAATTTTGGCTTTATAAAATTAAAATACGCGCTGTCCATAACAAACATTTGAGAGCTAACCCTAGGGCTAAATCGCTATTTTTCTCTAAAAATTGTGCGCAACTAAGATTGAAATACACGACAAAAGTGCAAAAATTTGAAAATAATTTGTTCGATTTTCCGTATTTTGAACACAAAATACGAACATTTTGGCAAAGTATACTGTATACTTAGAAAAAAAAAATTAGGCCCTCCATTGTTCCCGCTATTGTTTTCTTTCAAGTATGGGGTTGTACGGAAATCTTGCCATATTGTCTAAACTGAACATTTGTTGAAATACATTGGAAATATTTTCAAGTGTACGGAAAAGTTGGATAAAGATATCCGAAATTTGGGCTTAAATTTCCCGCGCGCCGCAATTTTGTATTGTATTGAGATTTTGTCAAACAATAGTGAATGAAATGCACTGAAAACGTGCACTGAAACAGGCCAATCAGCGAAGAGGACATCGCCACACATGGGTGAGATGTATTTGAAAATTTAAATTCAACCCCGGGAAAGCCGAGTGACAAACAACGATGAATTTGAACGCGAAACCGTTTACGTAGTCAGAAGCCTCATGTTTGTGTTCTTTGTCAGCTTATTTGTCAGCTTACTGCAAGACTTTCTGAGTTATTGAGGAGAGCGGAGACTTGGAGAGAAAGCAGGTCAGTACATTTTGGTGTTAAACTTAGAAAACTCTGCGTGGTTTGTTGTCAAAGGAAATTCGACTTTGCCATGCATGTGGAATGTGAACGTATGCCTATCTAGAAGCTTACGTACAAACGTTATGTTTCTCTATACTGTTTTAAGCAACTTTTGTTGTCGACAGACGGTATTTTATAATTAACTGGTAGGAATATGAAACAACATTTGCTCGTCAGCACTACCCGATAAAAATATTGCGCGGGGAAAAAAACCCACGTTTCATCACTGAGCTCGTCGCATTGGAACCCAATGTTCATAGTTACGCAGTTCGTTGTTGTTTTGTACAGTTCCAAAGTGTTAATTAATTGGTTTATCCTTTATTTCGTTGTTAAATTACTACTGAGAGAGAAGAAAAAAAACAAATCATCATTGTTATTTCCCGTAACATATTCGCTGTAGGTTCCTAGTTATTGAGTTGAACCCCCATTTTCGTTCTACAGAACTACAAGCATTTTGGCGGGGATTTACCCTGAATGTGGCTCATCGTTCGCGGATTTAGTTAAGATTTTTGCGCGTTTTGGGGCAAGATTATTTATTCTCACAGAGCCTCCTCTCTACCGAGGAGTTATTAAATGTGTACCGGCGAACTGTTGTAGGCACACAACCTGCCCGACGTTACTAAAGTGCATGCTTAGGGGGTTTACCCTGTGATGGACTAGCATCCCATCCAGGGGAAGTTAGTGATACTCCTCAGAGTCGGCTTAATGCTATTGGAAACAGGGAGGTTTAAGCGCCGGCCTGATAATCAAAATGTACTTTCTTTTTTTCTAGCTACTCCCGGCTTCAAGATGGATAACATCCTCAATTTCAGTCCAGTTTCATGTTCTTTAGTCCAGTCTAGTCCTCAGTGATGTCCAGTCCAGTCCGATCAGATCACATCAGTGCCAATACAGGTCCACTCCAGTCCTCTCAGGTCCAAGCTGCCACACCAAGGTACCCACCACCCTCAGTACATACTAAGTACCAAGCCCTGTACAAGACAAGACCAGAACAAGGAAGCTAAGTCAGAAGTTCAAGTCAGAAAGAAAGTGACGATGCTGAATGCGAACAGGCATTAAATTACATTTATGTGGTCAGTTAAATTTCTTGTGCATGTGGGAGGGAAGAAAATGGGGTAACTTATAGAACCTCTGGCTCATGAACCTAATGAATCCAAAAATTCGGGCCAGAAGTTTCACATACTTCTGATTCGGGCGTAAACTAATATAGATAATTTATTTAGATTAATTAGGTTAGGCGCCGTCCCAGGGTGTGGTGTGGCTACTCCCTCTACACCCAGTTTTCCTTTTTGGGCTTTCATCGGCAATTTTTTCTATTCGATCGTTTGTGTTTCGGGCTCTATTTTCGACTCTTACTTCGGCTCTTACTTCGTCACTACCTTCGGGCTACTACGTCGACTTCTGCCTTCGTTTTTTCTTCGGCATTTTTTGCTCTCAACGCGGTCTACCCCCGCCTTCACGTTAAAGCATTGGATCACATTCGCGCGCCGGCCAATTTTGTCATTTCGACGCTATCACTTGATTACAGCGAGTCTAAAGAACCTCGTAGGATCGCAGTAAAAAAACTAATTTCCCACTGAATAAAAGATAAGAACACTCTCTCACTTGTGATGGCCAGCGTTCATCCAGGACATTTTAAACTTAAAACCTGTAGGAAAACTGGGGGAATATAAAGATCCATCTTCCTACACCGCTAATCTAGGGAACGGAAATCACAGACACCTGTTTATTTATCTTAGCTACCAATAAAACCCGCGTTTAGTGGCTTAGCCGCGACCCCTAACTACTCTAGTTAACAGGTTGACTAAGCTGCTAGATTGAGGGGCAGCGGATTTGGTGAGCGTATAGGCTCAAGTTTATAGAACTAAAACAGGATATAGTACGACATACGCGGAACAATGGGACACATGAAACACAATCTACCCTCATGTATTTAGATCGTTCTACAAAATTGCATAAAGAACGCTACGGCAGTCTTCGTAAGACGGCACCCAACACACACAAAGTGCAAGATGGACCATGGAACAAGAAAGACACAGCATTGTAACAACGCCATAGGAAGCAGCCAGGAACACAGCCAAGGAGACAGCACCAAAGGAGCAGCACAAGGTCACGCAGCTACAAAGACCAAAGCCAGCAGCCAAGAGATCAAGCGCACAAGGACAGGACCAGGGAACTAGCCAGGACCACAACGCCCCGCAACAGACAAACAGATCTTGAAACAAGTAAGCCTCTACTGCCCCCGCCGAAGACCCCCCAAAGATCTCTGAAAAACAATGTGAAGTTTATCTGCGGTCTAGAGAAGAAAAGAATAGTACAGCATTTAATATAGTATTAAATAATTCACCAGAGCTATTGCAATCATCTTTGAACGTTCAACTCTCTTCTATTGGACAGGCCGGACACAAATTGTATACACGACATCTTCTCAAGTAGTCCAAAATCTGAGTGATTGATCCATGCTTAACTCCCCCCCCCCCCCCCCCTTTCACCCCCCCCTACCGTTGATGAACCCCCAGAAAGGCCCCCAAAAAAAATCTCGCCGTTGAAAAAAAAACAATTATCGCGTATTTGTCCTCGTTATCGAAAGCTTTTTATCAAGTCAGCGATGTTGTGCAAACAGCCTTATATCATAAACGCTACAACAGCTTAGGAGGATACAAGGAAACAACTAAAGGCATCCAATGCTGTGAGGGTATGGATGGGAGTGTGGACACGACGTGTCCGCTGACAGTTCATAATAAATGCCATTATCACTAAACTTTTA
>MU827392.1:0-79671 GCA_029204205.1 Desmophyllum pertusum
ACAAAGTGATCCAGAGTATAGTAAACAGAATAATACGACCTGAGCTGTACAGATATTAATCATTAGTATACAAGGTACATATTTACTTTAAAATGAAACGTCATGTGATTTTATTGTATTTTATTGTCTATCAACATGCAAAAAATTAATACCTAAATCTTAGCATATTCTTAAAATTTCGCCAAATCTCAGCTTCAATATTCTTATAAAAAAAATTATTACAAAAAAAAGAGTACACAGGGGAATTTATTAGATTTTCCTCGAATTTTAAAGAGGTTATAGATTAATATATAGCAAATATATACTGGATAATTTTCGCGAAACTTCATGCCTCTTTCATACGGCTGTGTATTTGTGTGCCATTATTCCCGGGGGGGGGGGGGGGGGGTTCGTGTCAATATTACAAAATAATTTGATTACAAGGCTGTTACTACGGCAAAAGAGCAGCAAAATGTTTCGCATAATTTTTTGCGTCTCGGGCGCAAAATTTGCGTCCGCAACAAATATTGCGTGCGCGGGAAAACGGGGAAACATTGCGTCCGCAACAATGTTTTCCTCGTTTGCCACGGCCTTTATTATCCAATCAATTAACAGCGCGAGCACTCACGAATACTCCGGAAATTGTCACGCCAGCATAGCGCAATGAGGATACGTCATGTTTGCCTAGCAACTCAGTTCACGAAGAAAATTGCGGGCTAAACTGGCACTTGTTTGTCCGACTGTTATATTCATGTAGGCAATGTTATAAACCTTTTTAAATTTGATGTAGGGATTAATGTATCTTCTATGGTCTGCTATGTATTCCGGACGCGCTACACCTTTCATACTTCACTTCTGAAGTATGCGCGTAACCTTAACTAAGACTGCAATACAGTTCAACCCCGATTAAGCGGTCACCTTTTAAGCGGCCACCCCCGGTTAAGCGGACAGTTATCAAAGTCCCGAAATTATTGTCAGTAATAATACTGTAAATAAAACCCTTATTGAGCGGCCACCCCTATTAAACGGCCCGCGGCCACCTTGGCCGTCCCGATGAGGGCTTTCCTATAGTTTTTACCCCGATTAGGCGGCCACTAAGATCTAATACACGTAGTTTGGCCTTTTTTGAAAAACCTGATGACAGATAAGAGTCTGAAATAGAAGGTGACGAATGATTAAAACATTCAAACAACAGTTGTCACAAGCCTCCAAGCGTGTTGTATTCAGATAAAGTGACGTTTATACCAGGCCCTATGCTAATTTCTGACGAAACCCTGTTTAAGCGGCCAACCCCGATTAAGCGGCCACATTTCCCGAGGGTGACCGCCTTAATCGGGGTTCGACTGTATTAACCAAAACTTGAAAATACCTACGTGCACGTCGAGCACAACATTGGTAAACGAAAATGTCAATGTCAGCACGTTTTATTTTGTCGGTATAATCTCCTTCCCTTAACCCCTCGCGCTCCTCTCGACCGCGCTTCTCTCGTTAATAGGGAGATTTCTGAGAGCAAAACCGCGACAGCAACGGCAACGAAAACCTCGCCAAACAAAAGTTTGTAATGAGCAGTACAATAGCTTTGCACGTGCGTTTTAATCTTTGTACATTTCTTAGCAGTCCTCTGCAAAACAACAACGTGAAATCACCAAATTATGGGTTTTTCGGAGAACGCCGAACCGCAAATGGCGACTTTTTGAAGTTTCTCTTTGGATGTGAACGCTGCCTTTACATATTTAGCTGAGGATAGTTCTATACTAGTTCTGACACCGAAAGACAAACTAAATGGAAATAGAGATTCGCGAAATTCTGAAGTAAAATATAAATCCATTTTTTAATGGACGTGGTCTTCGGTGTTGCGTCAGTCGTGGTTGCTTAACTTCCTAATACAGTTTTAATATCATGATCAGACATAGGAGACAAGAGAGGACGACTGGGGATGAGTCATCTTTAGGGTGAATTAGTAATTTCAATGCTTTTTTTCATTCTCTTCTCATGATCAGTGACTCAGTGAACTCGTAGGATCGTATACGTCATGTTGCTTAGCAACACATCCCACGTGAAAAGTCGTAGATTGTGACTTCATGATTACTTTAAATTTGCTACATAAAAAATATCACTCAACAGCTGATAAAATGCCTTAAATTATCATGAGTAAATAACAGCTGTTAGTTTCACAGATTGAATTGTTCGCTTGGGGCTTTACCGGATACAATAAGCCAAGTCTCAGACAAATATTGCTTTTAATAAAAAAAAATACTTCGTACCAGTTAAGCGAGTCAAATTTAAAGCTTTTACTGAATTCATAAGCCGCATTTTCAATTTTTGCGTTATTTTTAAATATATTACTCACGTAATTCCGTTCCCTATACGACACATGGTGTTGGCGCTTAAATTCGCACGAGTGATAAACATTTAATTTCTCCCCACAAATTCATTACACTGTCAAGTAGATGGTTATGAGAATAAAGATAATCATCAACTAGGAGACGTTTGCCTTGATGCGCCACTAAATTCTCCCAACTATTGAGAAAGGAAATACGTGAAAATCCGTGAGATTCACCACCTCTGTGCAGTTTTGCGTTATGTACAGTATTGATTTTGATGTTGTCTGACATAACTTGCTAATTACTTATAATATATTTTCCAAAATGTACCCCGATAACTATCCTTTTTAAAGCATGCATATATGATCGCTTACTGATTACCAAATTTGATAGAAAAAAATTTGTAGACCTTGGTATATATCATTGCACAGCTCTTCATCGAAAGAAAAAATTTCGCATTTGTTTTAGTTTTGCTGCCGATTTACATAAATATATAATAATTAACGAACACTCCCTCGAAGCAACCTGAGCAAACAGTACATACATGTTCACTGATTCCTCACGCGTTCGATAACACAAAACACTTCACTTGCTTCGAGAATTGCGCAGAACAGCATAAAAACCCAGTGTCTTGCCTTTCGCGGCATCAAGCAACACAAGATGAAACTCCTGCTCCGTACAGTTCTTCTTCTCTGCGCCATTGTGGTGTTTGTTAAGGGAGATCACTTCTCTGGAGAAGTGGAAGATAATGAAGATGAGTTAAGCGAACTCGTGGCATGGGACCTCGAAGACCCTGCCATCGGACCTACAGGACCACCGACCAATTTGGGGGTGAGTATATCTTGCTTTCATTTCTTTTCGGTTATTATTGCAACTCGATTTCGAAGAAATGTGTTGGGAGCAAATTTGTAGTCCACCTCAAAGAGGATCACAATGGCCTGGGTTAACCGTGAACTGGCTTAAAATGTAGCCGTCACCTTCCAGGGGCACCCAACGACAAAATGTTCCTGCAGGTGTCGGAACGTCGTTTTGACGTTATAATTGTGCTTTTTGTGCAGTTCGATGGCTTATTTTTAAACGCTAAGAAAAATGTATCTGTTCGGATACGTTAGCTGAACTTTCAACTTCAGAAAATTTTAGGGATTGAAATCTTATTACCTGAATTTATGAGCTGCTTTTGCCTTTCCGAAATCTTAGCTGACCTTTTTTTTGTACCCAAAACGACATTTTTATCTCTCCGAAAAATAATGGTATTACTTTTCCCCTGGCCTAAAAACAAAGGTAAATTTTACCGTCAGCCTTACACGGAATAGTTAATTTATTAGTCGTTAAACATTCTTAGATGTATAAGTTTTTAAGTTCCGTATCTGTAAACGCTCTGCAATTCATTATATATCCAATGCACAAAAGACACTCACTTTATGGTCTTTAAAAGTATTCAACTTTTGAACATTTCGAACGATTATTTTATATTTAACTTTGTGATATCATTCAAATATGGCCGTATAAAAATTGATATTTGCCGCGTGTTCAAATAAAGATATAATATTTTATCATTGCACCCATGCAATTACAAACTTACGATCAGAAATGAATAGAATACCTATCAGAACTTGAAAAATAGCAAGATATCAATTCAGTGTAAAATATATTCTAGCAAGGTGATATGCTCCTGATTCTAGTTATCATAGCATCAACATAATCTTTCTCAATAACCACCGCTTTCGTCTTTTTCCTTGCCACTCTTCGCGCTTTCGCGCGTCTTTTCGCGTCGCTCCCCCACTATATACTGTAAGAATCTTATTTGTAAGAATATTGATTTTGTATTTTATTTTTTTAAATAAATATTAATTAATTACAAAAAGGTTACAACACTGAGTTACACTAAATGACACAACGGCACTATACAACTCTATACGCTAAAAAACTACACTACACAATAAATTAGCCTAGACAACATACACTAAGCCACACTGTACGGACACAAAAACCTGAAGAAAAACAAAATATTTGATACTCGAGGAGACGACAGCTACTGATCTATTAAATGGAGTAGAGGTTCCCATTTCTTTTTATGTAATTGTAAATGTAATTTATTTTTCTTTCTCACAATGAAACGTTCAATTTGATATGTTTTCTTAAATTTCTGAAGCAATAGCATAAGAGAAAGAGAGCTCTTATTTAATTTAGTACGATAGGCTACCACTATACTGTAAGAATCTTATTTGTAAGAATATTGATGCTGAGATTGGCGAAGCTAAAGAATATACCCAAGGCTGAGATTTACTGAGTTAACAATTTTTTTTTGCTTGTTGATAGAAAATAAAATACAATACAATCACATAATGTTTTTAAATGAGCTTTAGTATACCATTGAAAAATATGGTGAATATGTACCACATGTATCAGCTTCTTTCCTTTTTCTCAGTTGAATCAAACTATAAACGACGTGTACAGCTCTGTAACTGGCTAAGAATGTATTAAGAATATTTCAGCCTAAAATTGGCAGAAAAGTAAGAATATGCAGCCTGGGCATAAAAATAAATATTCTTACAAAAAAGAGTAGCTTATACGCCTGGAACAGGCTACTAACTGATTTACACTTTGTAAATTTCTACAAAGATATACCGGATCCTGGTGGATCAATCAGCTAATTTCATGAACAAACCAAAAAGAAAGGCTGACTGTACGGTTGGGATAACTTTTATGTATTTTCCAATATATTAAATACATAAAAAGTTATCCTAAAATTTAAGAACGAATGTCGCTAAGGATGGAGCCAAATTGGAAATGGTCAAAATAAAGTTTCCTTCATACTTTGTGTGTAGTTAGTCCTTGGGGTGGAAACATTCATGATGATATTTGTTTCACTTCCTGCACTAACCTAGACTTGGGATCAGGGGGGGAAGTTCATGCCCAAAAATGTATTTTTTTGAGGTATTTTTAACCCTGAAAACTGAGATTTTGTTAACTAATTATCTCAAAATGCAAAAGACTGGTTAAAATTCTGCTGACATCCTGGTATAATATCATTCTTCCGCTCCACAAATCTGGCACCGAATTTTCAGTTTGCCCCCTGTCCTTTGTAAGGGGGGGAACCGCCTTTTTAAAAACTGAAAATGAGACATCTTTGGCTAAAATAAAATCAAACTGGTATTCATATTTTGATCAAATTTGAAGTTGCAAATGAATATTTCGTCCTTTGTGAATCTGTTGGTACTGAAAAGTCCGCGGGCACTCAATTATTTTTGGCAGAACAAACAATTTACAATTCATACCCACGACAAAATGTTAATTTTCCGTCATTTTCAATGCCCACTTTCTGGGGGTAAATAATGCTATTTGTAGCAACTTACCACACAGGTCGCCCAAGCTAAAGATAAGAGAACAGTGTCACGGTATAAGCGGTATTGTGTTTACAACGGCTCGATTTATAAGGGTTTGTATGGGAAACGCAACGGTTATGTCTTAGAAGATATAAAATCGAATGTTTTTGTGAATAAAAACGACTTACCCTGTTGCTGTGTTGTATTCTTTGTAGTTTTCCAGCTTCTCAGGCCGGTTTGAGGCGATTTAGGCGAGTTTTAGTTTTCGAGGTTTTCCGTTAATATAAATAGGGAAGGTCGGAAAGAAAATTTCAAATCCAATCACTCGAAGATCGATAAATTCCGTTAAAATGCTCAAATCGCCTCAAAACTTCCACCAGTGTAATCTCCGATAGCGAATGTTCCCTCTGGTTGTATTTTCGGCTTCCAAATGCCGTTCTAACTGCAGATAAACTTTCGTCAGTTCGACACTCGCGTTTTCCTGATACCCGTTGGACGTTTACCCGTTCCGTCACATTCCAGTGAGGAATCGATCGATCCGTCCGACTGAAAGCAGATAAATATCGGACTAAATCAATGTTTTCGAAAATAGCAAGCAGAGAAGAAAAATATATAAATCTATGGAGATACTCAACAGCATAGAAATTGCTTTTTAATCCGTTTGGCCTGAAGAATAAGGCTTTACTTTTAGTTTCGAAATTACAATTTGAAAGTCAGTGTGACAATCGACCTCTCCGGGCCCCGCAGTGTCATTTTGTATGGATGACAATACGTCCATGCCCCTCCCAGGCGTAGGGTGATTTTGTCGACATGACGCCATTTTGTGTGTGGTTCAAACGTCCAACGGGTATCAGGAAAACGCGAGTGTCGAACTGACGAAAGTTTATCTGCAGTTAGAACGGCATTTGGAAGCCGAAATACAACCAGAGGGAACATTCGCTATCGGAGATTACACTGGTGGAAGTTTTGAGGCGATTTGAGCATTTTAACGGAATTTATCGATCTTCGAGTGATTGGATTTGAAATTTTCTTTCCGACCTTCCCTATTTATATTAACGGAAAACCTCGAAAACTAAAACTCGCCTAAATCGCCTCAAACGGCCTGAGAAGCTGGAAAACTACAAAGAATACAACACAGCAACAGGGTAAGTCGTTTTTATTCACAAAACATTCGATTTTATATCTTCTAAAACATAACCGTTGCGTTCCCATACAAACCCTTATAAATCGAGCCGTTGTAACACAATACCGCTTATACCGTGACACTGTTCTCTTATCTTTAGCTTGGGCGACCTGTGCTTACCACTACACTGTTTCTCTATCATCCGGCGATAATTTGAAAATATTTCACTTTTACAGCTTACATGTAATCAACTGCAGAAAACAAAATGTTTTGAATAGCACATCCACTGGTGAAACTGTTAATTTATGCAAATAATAACACTCAAGTTTCCGGCCAAAAAATATAAAACTGAGTTGTGTAGTCAATTAAACCACATAAATAAAACTTATAATAAACAATTGATGTAACGCATACCATTTATTAAGTAGTAACTTCAAGAACCACTGATCTCAGAGGCAACGAGGAATCACGCCGAATATATAATTCATCGATGCTTTCGTTATGCCCAGATATTTAAAACTATAGTTCTTATGATCAGATGGATCAGCCCCAAATGGTTTCCTTTGCACTGGAAATATTATCTGGAATTGGCTGCAGCTGTTAACTACCCACAAAATATTACAAGCTCCACCGATCGATGCTGTCGCCGCCATGTTGGATCACTTCTTGTCAGGCCGTGATGAATGCTTTTTTTTATGAATGCTTGAAAAGGCAACCTCCTTGTTCTTTTAGAAATGTCCGATCTCTTGAGCTTCACAATTCTCAGCTACAAATCCTGAGTTATAAATTCTTACTGAGCTATATAAATCCTTTTGAAGTATCACTGTTTGGTTGTAAACTCTAAATAAGCCGGGACGGGTCGCCGGGGCGATTGTATGTTTATCTTTTTCGGTCAGCGGACACCATAAATATAAACATACCAAAGTGTCCCGGCTTGGAGTTTACAATTCAAAAGGCTTTATATAGCTCAGTAAGAATTTATAACTCAGGATTTGTAGCTGAGAATTGTGGAGCTCACGAGATCGGACATTTCTAAAAGAACAAGGAGGTTGCCTTTAAAGCATTCATCACGGCCTGACAAGAAGTTATCCAACATGGCGGCGACAGCAACGATCATATCGGTGGAGCATCGTGAATCTGTTTGTAGTATTTTGTGGATAGTTAGCAGCTGCAGCCAATTCCAGATAATATTTCCAGTGAAAAGGAAACCATTTGGGGCTGTTCCGATGGATGAGAACTATAGTTTCAACACGGTGGCACGTAACGAAAGCACCGACGAATTATAATATTCGGCGTGATTCCTCGTTGCCGATGAGATGGTTCTTGAAGTTACTACTTAATAAATGGTATGCAAAACATCAATGTTTATTATAAGTTATATTTGTGTGGTTTTAATTTACTACACAACTCAGTTTTATATTTTTTTAGCCGGAAACTTGAGTGTTATTATTTGCATAAATTAACAGTTTCACCAGTGGATGTGCTATTCAAAACATTTTTGTTTTCTGCAGTTGATTACATGTAAGCTGTAAAAGTGAAATATTTTCAAATTATCGATGATAGAGAAACAGTGTAGTGGTAAGTTGCTACAAATAGCATTATTTACCCCCCAGAAAGTGGGCATTGAAAATGACGGAAAATTAACATTTTGTCGTGGGTATGAATTGTAAATTGTTTGTTCTGCAAAAATAATTGAGTGCCCGCGGACTTTTCAGTACCAACAGATTCACAAAGGACGAAATATTCATTTGCAACTTCAAATTTGATCAAAATATGAATACCAGTTTGATTTTATTTTAGCCAAAGATGTCTCATTTTCAGTTTTTAAAAAAGGCGGTTCCCCCCCTTACAAAGGACAGGGGGCAAACTGAAAATTCGGTGCCAGATTTGTGGAGCGGAAGGATGATATTATACCAGGATGTCAGCAGAATTTTAACCAGTCTTTTGCATTTTGAGATAATTAGTTAAACAAAATCTCAGTTTTCAGGGTTAAAAATACTCAAATATACATTTTTGGGCATGAACTTCCCCCCCTGATCCCAAGTCTAGGTTAGTGCAGGAAGTGAAACAAATATCATCATGAATGTTTCCACCCCAAGGACTAACTACACACAAAGTATGAAGGAAACTTTATTTTGACCATTTCCAATTTGGCTCCATCCTTAGCGACATTCGTTCTTAACCGTTTACCGTTAGAAAGCGATTTTGTTTTTTCAACCGTCAAAGCTAGCCTCCATTACGACCCTCGTCGACGATTGGTGATTTTGAACACACATAAACAAATTTAAAGAAGAGATTTCGGCTGGGATTGTTGAACCACAAGGAACCCAGGCTCACGATATGACTAATCGGTGGCAAACCATAAGGATTTGTATGAAGAATAAGCAGCGAACGTAACATTTTTTTTTTCGCGAAATCGACAGATCCGTACTTCGCGAGGCTTTATTTTGCGATTTCAGTGAAAAATTAAGGGCTCAAAGGCTTTAAAATTTTGCGAAAATATCGACTTTATTTTCACGTTTTATGCTACATCACGAAAACCGCGAAAATTGATACTCGCGAAAAATAAGTGAGAATAAGGTAGATACCATATCAAATGTTGTCCAGGAGTTGTTTATTGACTCTCCTGGAGCCTTTAAGCCGCATTTCAGTCGGTTTTTCATTTTTAGTTCAAAGTTATCGTTATCGTTTTTAGGTAACGGTGAACAAAAATTCAAACAATAATATTTATCTATAGCGATTAAGCTCCATACAAGTCCTCATATTTTTAGCCGCGGATTAGTCATATCGTTAGGGATGGACCATTTTATTGAGGGGGGGGGGGGGGGGTTGGGCAATTTTCTGAGCTCGAATTTTTTTTTCCGTCTTGAGTTTGTGCAATAATTTTTCCTTCACCTTTTGCTTGTGAGTGAGTGAGTGAACTCGCTTTGCACGATTTTTTTTTCTCTACTTTTGCTGTGCAGGAATTTTTTTTGGTAATTGCCCAACCCCCCCCCCCCCCCCCCCCCTAAAAATAAAATTGTCCATCCCTTAGCGAAGGCAGTCCCTGTGGCTGAACCAAAGGCAGTCGGTCAATCCTGAGCCGCATGCTAGCTTTTATACTGAGTGTGATTTTTGCTAAGAATTTATTTCAAGTTACAAGCAAAAAATACCAACACAATACAGCACTGCATACAGTCCATACATGTATTAACGTAATGATTTCAATCCATTTTGCTTCAATCCTACTTTGGTTTTGCATTTAAAAAACCTAATAACAACAGCTATAACATTTATGCATGGCATATTTTGAACTGATAGCGACATTTTAATAGGCCACGTTCAATACATCAATTTTCTAATGACCCATGAGCTTATATTTAGATTTTTTTGAGTTCTCAGAGACTTGTGGTGTTCATTTGACGACTGTTTTGTGTTACAGTGCATACGTTCTGCGCATATTTCTCGCGTCATTTGTGCGCACTCAAGCGCGCGCACATACAGAACACTTGCAGGCTAAGCTCGGCAGGGAATTAAATAAATGGTCGTTTTCTCCTAATATAACTTACAAAAACGCGTGCATGGTGACCTCTATTTTTTATGTTATAAAATGGAAGCGGTAAGCCTATTCAACACGTGATTAATTTTTTGCTGTGCACGAAAGTTATTTAGACTGTATTTTTTGGCATACCAGAGGAGAGCTGTCAGGGTTGATGATTTTTAATTAAAAGACACATAAACAGTAGATGTTATATTACCATTTGTTAAGTATTTTAAAGCTTTTTAGATTTATTGTTACTTTTGTGTATTTAAAGACAAATTCAAAAGGAATCTGCGAAGAAATATTTTTTCGTTTTTTTTTCTCGAGAAAATGCTACGTCAACATTTTTTTCCAGATTGAAGCTTGATTCAGTCTCTGGCCGGATTCCAATAGCCCTTGCTAAGATCTGATTTTCTCGCATAATCATAAACCACGCGAAAATACTTTGGTATTAGGAGGCACCGTCCTTAAGAGAGTTTTCTATGCCCAATTCTTACATTCACCGAAAACTTTTCAGACGCAAAAATAAGCACACCAAAAAAGCCTTTATTTATTTCTGAATGAGATCACGAGTCAATCTTTAAAGATTGAAATGGAATTAAAGGGACACTATACTCATTTTTAGCATGATTTTGAGAAGCTCAGAAAATGTAATTTCTGACGATTGAGTGACGCAGGAAAGATTAATTCAGAAATTCATATGTTGATGGCACATAGAGGCTTTGGTATTGTCATGTGACCTTTAAGGGTATTTAAGAGTTTTAGCGGGAAATATAAAATTATTCTACGTCGGTCAGTCTTCTGTGCGTTCGTTGTTCGTTTAGTTTTCTTTTATTTTAGAAACTAGATACATGGAGAGACTGAGCTTAAAAACTATATTAACAACTTAATAACATTTAGTATCTCTTCCCGGATGTTCGGTGCCACTGCATTAGATAGGGAATATGTTTTCACACATTTTTTGGCCACATCTAAAGAGTGTTTTTTAGTGGTTTTTCGCATCTGGCGTGGTACACCTACGTGGTACAGGACTAGGCCTACTGTATGAGTATTTAAGCTGAATGTCTTTTAGTATTGAATATCAGAATGTATTAGGATTCAAAGTATTGGGATTCATTGTAATTTGATGACTGACTGGCTCATCCTTCACATTGAATGGCTCGTGCTAGTGTAGTCAGAATCATATCTAGATCATAGGAAGCTGAACAATAATGGTTTGATTCCGTAGAATAGTACTCGACAAATGACTGGAAACCCATTAAGAAGTGAGGATGACTAACGACAGCGAGGATGGAAATGGGTTACAATATGGGTTCAAAAAATGACAAGCTGTCAGTCTTTCAAAGTTTCAGTTCAGGTTTAGCTCGGAAATCTTTGAAATGTTGCAAAAATGTTGTTGCAGTATGGAATTTCTTCAAGAACTTTATCATTTAGTTAAAGTTTACTAAGTTCTTATTCCATAACTGCTTTAGGGACTATTTCATGCATTTATAACAGTTAATGTTTGAGCAAATACGTCGGGACAGTGTCCCTTTAAAATATAATGATCTTCTCTCCTCTAGATGGCTTTCGAGTATCTCATGGAGTGTTTCATGAAAAAACATAAGGGAGTGATGAAGAATGACTGCATCAAAGAATTTAAAAGAAAACTCCCTGATGATTTCAAGCCCGAAAGGAAAATGGCTTTGGTGAGTAGTGGAGACAGTACAATTTATTTTACCAGTCCCCTAGCTTTTTCCTGTTATAATTTGATTTGCCATTTTCGGAGGTGAGCAATAGCCCTTTTCAAGGTAAACTTGTCATACCGTATTTCCTCGATTACCGGTAAGCGCCGGGGTGCTTATTTCTCAACATCATGCTGGGGGGGGGGGGGGGGGGGGGGGGGCTCCAATATAAAAGTGACGGGGGTGATCGCAGTACCTTTTAGGGGTTAAAATTCGTGGTTTGGTACCGCTTAAGGTGTTAAAATCTAAAATGACTGCCGTTAGATGTATCCCGGTACCTTTTAGGGTATTAAGCGGGGAAAAAATAACAGGGACTAGTTTTGTCTTAGAATTGGTACCTCTTAGGGGTGAAATGAATTCGAGCCACACCCACAAAACAAGATTTTGGTACCTTTTAGGGGTTCTTTTCAAAATATCCGGCGATCACCCCCGTCACTTTTATATGGGAGCCCCCCCCCCCGGGGGGGCTTGGACCAACTATATTTTTGCACAATTCTATACTGAAGAGGTGGCGCTCGCGGGGAGGGGAGAGGGGAAGAGGGGTGGTTCATAGATCTCAGGCTGAATGACGTTTTCTTTTCTTTTAATAGGCTAACTGTGCTATTAACCGTTTCAAAGAATGCCAAAAACACGATGACGACGTGCAGAAGCCGATGAAATGCATGCTTGCCTTCAACGAATGCGTGACAAAAGTTGAAAACGAGGGTTCCTCGGCTTAGCTCCTAATATGGCGTGAGACCAGCTTGAGATATTTTTAAACGGCATACGGAGAATGTGACATAGAGTAGTAAAAACATGAATAAATCTGTCTTTAGAAAATGACTTCTGCTTTCTCCTCAGTATTTTATTTAGTAATGAATCGCCGCCTTGACTCGTTGCAAGTTTAAAGGAGCTACGTCACGAATGGCGCATCTTGAAAAAATTGGCCAATTTTTTTCAAGTTCGCCATTCGCAATCCGTCTTAATCTTCTCCATCCTCAACCATCCTTGTTCCTGTTTGGTTTATTATCACCTCTTTGGTATTTTTCTACCTTAGTAAACTATTATTTTGAGGCTTTGTGCAATTTGAAGGTGATTTTGCACTTCGCAAAAATGATAGACTGCGAGCAGTCCTCTTTCCTTTCCTAATTTCCCTCCCTCTCCCCAATCTCTCCTCGTTTTTTCACCTAATTTGCATAATTATAACATTTCCGCTCGCGCCAAAGATCTGAGGAGAAAAGACCGACTGCTCGCAGTCTACAAAAATGACATAGCTCCTTTAAGACTTGCAGAAATTTTTGCACTTGCTTAATTCGGGCGAAATCGACAGATCCGTATTTCGCGAGGCTTTATTTTCGCGATTTCAAAAAAGTCAGTAAGGGCTCAAACGCTTAATTTTTTTTAGAAAATATCGCCTTTATCTTAGCGTTTTTTCTACATCGCGAAAACCGTGAAAACTTGTACTCACGAAAATAAGTGAGAATAAGGTATATCAAGAGAGGATGATGGGGGGGTATAGAGAGGTATTTTCCGGGGATTACTCCCCGAAAATTTGGGTGGGGGTGTGTGGCGCGCTTCTTAAAACCATTACCTAATTTCACACAAACATATGTGATATTTCCTTCAGATCTATTTCAGACCTGCCCTTTACACATACATGCATTCTGGTACATGATCTCAGCTGCCGAGGGACCGCTTCAGTTTGCGTAAACGTTAGAGAAGGGCTTCAAATTCCCGATAGTCAATCAAACTTCACTTTTCATACCCAATTTCATACCAGAATGCAAAAAACATACCTTATTTCAGACCAAAATGGCTCACAAACCATACCCTTTGGTGTCGCACACACATCTATACCCCGAGTAAAATCAAGAGGGGATGATCTAAGAGAAGGATTCTCCGTGCCCCATGATCTGATTTTTTTGAAATCTATTTTAAAATAGTTTCGTGCCAATTAATGCCTTTTGTATTCATTACGTCATCCACTCCATATGCAGGATACTAGAACCTACCATTGAGCAGTCTCCCAACGGGGTGGATTGCTACTTTCAGAATTTACTACCTCATGAAATTTTACAACCTCGTTCCCAGGCTCTCTCTTCTTCCCGCACCCGGGAGAGGGACCCTGGGAACGAGGTTCGAGTTTTTATCGCTACTGTCGGGGCGGGGGGGGGGGTCGTTCGGTATTTCGAATTTAGCTAAGTAAAGCCGAATAAATTTTGCTGAATCAAAAACCCTCTGATAATAGCAAACCGGACTAGGAATGCCGGATCTAAATTTTGTAGATCTTGATCAGTGAAATACTAGCCTGCGTCGCAGACGGACTTGACCACCGGTAATGTCCGTCTGCGAATTAGTGCACAAATCCTTGTTCTAGACCCCCAACGACGTACCAGGATCTGAGTACTTGTCTGTGATTGGCCTTTACATAAAGCTATTGTTCAATTAGCTGTGATTTGGTTGTGATTGGCTAAGGAATTTCACGCGAGCTAGGACCGGAAGCTAGCGGAAAGCGAGCCTAAAAATAGTACAGTATTAAAAAAATAACTGAAGATATAATGGAGTGCAGCTTTCGAAGCGGTTAGAGAAAGCTCAGTTTGAATTAACGGAGCTACTCCAAGAACAACGAGAAGCGATCAAATCTTTCTTCCAGGGGAAAAATGTGTTTTATCAATTTACCCACAGGTTTTGGAAAGTCGTTGATCTTTCAGTGTCTCCCGATTGTCGCAGTCGCTGATATATGATCGAGTGTTATTGTTGTGATTTCGCCTTTACGATCGCTGATGGAGGACCAAGTTTAAATATTTCAACAATATGGGTATACTGGCGATTGCATGCTATCATGGACTTGGAAGACCCAGAAACTATTCAGCAGGTTTTAAATGGGAACTACCTTGTTCGGTTTGCCGAGTGTTTTGTTGTCTAAACTAACGCGTTGTAAATATCTGTTTGCTCGACAGGAGACCAAACATGACCTCTTAAAATTTGCTAGAGTGAACACAGTCGATGGCTCTATAGCTATTCTACTTCAAATCCTCCTCATAATACAACATATCTTGCCCGTTAGAAACACTCTTGAAGGGCAATTCAAAGTAGGTCAGAAGACCGAATTCAATAGAGAACGGCAAATGTCACGAACTTCGAACAGGCCTGTCACGCCTTTTACCATAGCCAATCAGAAGAAAGGGGATTTCGAAAGGCCCTTCCGGTATTTCGTTACGTCGTTGGGGGTCTAGAACAAGGATTTGTGCACTAATTCGCAGACGGACATTACCGGAGGTCAAGTCCGTCTGCGACGCAGGCTATGAAATACTTGAGACAATAGACAATAAACGGCAAACTGATCCTTATGGCAAGGAAAATTCAGAAACGAGATAAGTAATGGTAATTGGGCCGAGTGGGGTACAATTCAGGGTGTAATCGGGCGAGTAATTTCGAAATCTGAATTGTACGACACGAGGTCCAATTACCAATTAATCGTATCAATAAAAAAAGTCGAGGTTAGAGAGAACCTCTTTTTAGTGAAAATGTCAGCGATTTATTCAATCAGTTTTACAAACATTACGGAGACAGCAAGAATACGTAATTGACGCGCGTAGGTGTCCAATTACAGGTATCCAATTTGAACAAGCTCAAATCGGATACCTGTAATTGGACACCCACGTGATCGCGCTCCAATTACGTAACAAATAGGCGCGCGGGGAACCAATCAGAAACGAGAATTACGATTATAGAATATACAGTACTGAATATCATATAGCGTTGTACCCGAACTAAATGGGCATCTGTGGTCCTAGGGATATATGGTTTTTGATTTCATAATTTCACCATTTTGAGCTAAATAGGGTATCTATATTTTACCATTGCCATTTGGGCTTAGGTCTGTTAGGGTACAAAACGTTCCATGTATTTTGGTATAAAATAGCGTAAAAAAGGAAGACGTTATATCTTTCTATAAGAGCTAAGCTCATGAGCTTTTACAAGCTGACGTCCGATCTCACCCCTGAGTTGAATTGTAAAGCGCATTTGAATATATACCATTTATTAAATACTCAATCACTGTTATTGCATTTCTGGCCTTCTGATTGGCTCCTTGCGCCCATGTTATCAGCTCATAACACAGATTCTGCCAAATATGGTAGCTCATAACAGGGTTGTTCGTTCGCCGAGAGAGTGAAATTTGAAAAAGATGGCTAAAATCATTACGTAAAAAACTTTGGCCCTTCTAAATCAAACAAAAGTCAAGTCCATTAAATAATGCACGTAGTTTTGGAACGAAATATTTAATGGGAAATGCCTGCAAATGTACCACAAATGCGACTGAACGAGCACTAAGTAAAGGCAGCCTGAAACAATTAATTTAAGCTTACGGGAAGATCCGCCGAAAACCGGCACAATTTAAGCTTAATTCTTCAAAACAATGAAAACCTATTTACATCACAAGTTAAAGCTTAGCCTATTCAGTATTGTTACCTTATATTTCGAAGAGTCTTGCCAATTCCAGCTGGACTAAGCTTTTACAACCAGCACAATAATTCAATAAATATCGGAGCATAAATACGGCAGTTCGTCAAGCGCTGACGGCAGGTACAATCAAAGATCACTTCACAGAGAAATTTACCTTCGAAGATCACTCTTTTTCTCTCCATCCATGTAGATATTGAGGGTTTCCTTAATCTGTTAATGTTCTTTACTTCAGTGAACTTGATTTCAGCTCAGTTCGTTTTCAACACAATTAATTCTGTAGTCGCGCATGATTTGCTCGCCGTAAAAATAGTAAAACCCTTGCTTCGTTCAGCTCTCCGTTCAACTTGTAAAATGAATATAATGTTCAGCTCCACAATTATCTCGGATCTCCCTATTTTAAGCTAAATCATTTGCACAATTTTCCAGAATATACGAAACTTTAGAAGACACAGAGCGAAGATTCCCTCCGAAGAACATTCTGTCTTGCTCTCGGCTTTTCATTCAACTTGCCAACTTACATCGCGCCAGACATTTTGCCGCGGTTTTCAAATCATGCTTCATTTAGATCGAACTGAAAAATCACTCAGTCGATTTATAAATTTTTACAAAGTATAATACCGAAGTTTAACCTAAAGTTAGTGAAGTATTTAATAAAACAATTATTCCATTCGCCCTTGTTGGATATGAAATGATTATAACCAATTCGGCGCGAAGCGCGCCATTGGTTATGTTATCATCTCATATCCAACGCGGGCTCATGGAATAATTGTTAAATAGAAAATGCGCGAAATAAATACCATTACCATTACCATTACCATGAGCCGATTAGTAACATTAGTATTGCTGGTTTGCAACCATTTCCGAGAGATTCAAATGACAAAGGCATTGGCGGCCATGTTGGATGACAAACAATAAAAGCTAATACAGTGAAACCCCGATTTAACGAACCTCGATTTAACGAAGTCCCCGATTTAACGCACAAATTTATTCAGCCCGGCCAGAATTACAATAAAATGTATGGAAAAGAACCCCGATTTAACGAGCCCCGATTTAACGAAATACCCGATATAACGAACACAATCTAGAAGCCCGAATATAAAATCTACCCCGATATAACGAATAAATGTCATCACGCCACAGAAGATGAATAATCGACTACAGTAAAATATTTTAATTCTCTAAGAAAGTTGTCAGCAGTCCATTACAGTCATGCATGTTGCTAAAAATAGTACTGTCGTGGCCATCTAATCGGCTTTATCTTCTTTGTCTTTAATCAGTTAACATTACGGCAAATTAATTATTAACTTTACCCCGATTTAACGAAGTTTTTGGTCAGTTTTCAGTCCCTGGCACTTCGTTAAATCGGGGTTCCAGTCAGGGCCGTAGCTAGAATTTTTTGAATGGGGGGGCAATGAAGCGAGTGCCGAAGGCGCGAGCCGCTAGGGGGGTCTGGGGGCATGCCCCCTCAGAAAATTTTGAAATCTAGAGGCTCGGAAATGCTATTTTCAGCATTCTCCATGAGATATTTTGTCAAAAAATCAATCTCGATAAAGTGTAAAATTACAGGTATTTTTAGTGCTTACAGCAATATTTCCGAGGTTTTGTTAACTTTATACATTCCGTATATCAGCCTTAGTACACTAAACATTTTATTAGTCTATTTCGTGTGTAAAAGATGTCTCCAGTTGGATTTCCGCTCCAAAATATATTTCTCAATCAATCGTAAATGTTCAAGTTAGTATGGTACCGGACAGTCAAAATATAACTACTTACTTAGTTACCTAAGAAGTAAGAAGTTCTCGCCTCTTCGTTCCCCCATCATCTTGATTTAATATGCCGAGCAAAATCTGGGGAGAGTACCAAGCCTTTGAAATGTTCAATCTTGTTTTTGAAAGACCCTCGGCATATATTTTTATCAAGAAGGCGGCTGTTTGAACGCGAAAAAAAACACGCAGTTTTCGTTTTTCAGAAAGCATTACCCATTCTTGGGGGGCAACTGCCCCCCTTGCCCCCCCGCTAGCTACGGCCCTGCCAGTGTAGACCATTTTACAGTTCTGTGAAATGTAACCAAGCCTCTGTATTAAAGCGAGGTTAGGGTGACCATGAGATGAAAGAGATCAGAAACTAGTTTACATAATAACAGAATAATTTACATTTGAAAAGAAGGAAGGTTTGTATCACGACAAAGTCACCTTCAGCCTCACTTCTGTTCAAAGGCCTGGATTCTAAGCACACAACTGTAAAATGGACTACCGTATTAGAAATCGGCTGTTAGCCTACTATAGCCCCGAGAATGGTTAGCTTTCTTTTGTGGGTTAGGGTGACGTCTGATCTGATTTTGGGCTATCCATTCTAGTCAATACCTTTAGAAATCGTGTATTAATCGGTCACAAACATGGCGGCGATGGCGTCAGTTGCAAACCAAGAATTCGAGGGACTTATTGTAGGAATAATTTTTGAGTCTGAGATTTGAGGGGCTTACCTTATTATAGGAAACTAACGCTCCATGAAATTCACTCGAATAGTAAAAATTCGCGTTAATTTAAGTCACGTTAATTTTTGTGAGCGTTAATTTCCATATTATAACCCCAAATTCTGGATCCTGTACAGACATATTTGACGCTAAGGAAACAATAGCTTTCTCTTTTCTGCACGCTGTATTTCAATCTTTTACATTGTAAAAGCCTAAATAAAAACAATAAAACAATATTTCCAGTTCACCTTCGCTTTCAGAATAGCAGTTCTCGACTTCTGAGTTCTTGTATTTCGCCCAAAATATCTTTGTTTCTTTGTGTTCATTGCGTTAATTTCCTTCATTTTGAAATTTTATCTTCTCTTTCGCGTTAATTTCCTTTATTCGGAATTAATTTTCCCTCCAATTCGCGTTAATTTAAGTCGCGTTAATTTCAAATACCTTAATCAGTAACACGAGCGTTAATTTATTTCCTATAATAAGATATTTTCTGGAGAGCTTCTAATCGGAATTTTAAGGTACCTTTGAAATATAGTTATTATAAATTACTAATAATAATTCCACATACACTGAAAGACAAAAATTCTCATCACATACACTTCAACAGCTGAATAAACTGTTCCAATCTACAATAAATTTCTGCAGCTGTTATCTTCTCACGTACTCGTAAATCCTGGAAGGCAAGACTGTTAAAAGTACGATTATTAGGTGTTTTTATCCAATACCGAGTTCTATTTTCTAAAAATGATTTACATTGAACGAAACGCTATTTCAAGAAAGATATATTTTTCTAAAAAAAAACTGCCATACCGATTTGACACCTTTAAATAAACATAATTAATGATTTTTATCTCCTTTCATTCATTACTTCAGCTTGATAATTCAGAGATAACAATTCTATCTTTCCGTTTTAGACGTTTTTCAAAGTTAATATTTCCAATGCGAGACATTTTCGGCAAACTTTGTTCAAACAACACTCGCATTTTTACGATGACGTACATTAAAGACTAATACAGGTGCTCAAACAATTGATCATGCAAATATTCCGCAACGTTCATTTCTAGTGCGAACAATTCGGAAAGTCCCACCGTAACACAAAAATCAGTAACCCTGAGACCAATCTTAGCCACACTCTAACACTTTCAGAAAAAACGTCCAAAATGAAGATCACCCTAGCCATTTTCTTCTGTGTAATTCTTGGGGTTACAACAGCTTATCATGTAACAGAAGAAACAGAGAAAGGTGAGGATGATCTCCTTCAGTTGGAAAAGACTGCATATGACGACCCTGACAAGATGGCTCAAAAGATGCACGACATATCGGTAAGCATATACGATAATTATTTCGCCTTTGTTTCGTCCCAAATTACAAAAAACTGAGATGGGTTTCTCGAATTAAATTCAGATATATGATTGTAGAAATTTACGTGAAGAGTGCGTCCGATGTAGTTGGTCACCCAACGAATCGTTTCGGTCTAATATTTGTTCGGAAGGCCTTTATAAAAGGATATTATAAAAGTGTGGTGAGAAACTAGTGTTCTTTAATGTCTGCCTTGAACTTTCAAATATGGTAAAATTAATGCCTGTTGTTTTCGGAGCCGGAGATGAAAATGCCGTTTTGGGTTCGATAAAAAGCCAGCTAGGATTTTCGGAAAGGCCAACGGCAGCTCGAGTAATAAGATTCCTTTCCCTAAAACTGAATTTCTACCACTTTAATATTCAGGCTAAAAGTTGAAGGCAGTTCTACGTTTCATTTTTTATGAAACAGGCGCCAACGTCCCCAGGGGTTTTATTTGTTTCAAGTTCATACCAGCCATTTTCGTGTATAGAGAGAAACAGTTTCACTGGATACTTTTATCACAAAAATGTTCGGACGAATAAACTTGTCCGAAAATTTTTCCCTCAGAACAAAAACCCAGACCGAACATTTTCGATTATGTACTTATTTATTTCATGCACTCTTCACTTTGTTTTGCTCTTTTCTTTTGCTCAAAGTATGTCGTCACGACATACTACAGTGTAGTTTGTCGTTCAAGCTGAACTGTCTGAACCAAACTGTGTTCAATAAATTCAACATTATTTACACGGTGTATCGTCTCAGAGTGTGAGAAATTTAACAAAATGTCCGAAATGTGCCAAAAATTCACCGTGGGTGTTTCTTGGTGTTGCGGAAACCATTGTTGGTTAGCTGTTGTGTTGTGGCGTGGGTATTATGTTTATTGTCTTTTGAATCTTTTGTTTTACGTCATTTGGTGATCGCAACATCCGCAACACCAAGAAACGACCCAAAAATTCGTCCGAAAGTTTATCGTCCGAAAATTATCAGTCCGAACATTTTCGTAGTTAAGGTCATTCCATCGAAATAGAACTTACAATAGATTTTCATTCAAACTTTGCCTATTGGTTGTTTTTAAGGGAACTTAAATTTTGAAATAAAAAAGGGGGGTCCCGGTATTCGTTTAGGAACAGGAGGACCTTGTATATACCCCTTAATTCCTTACAATATCAGCTTACAGAAACGTTTTTATTAGCTAAGTTCACGTTTCCGGTGATTATTTATTCTTCTGCAATAGAAATTAGTCTATATTTATTTTATAGAAAGAAGGTGATTGCTAGACTCAAAATAAGAGAAAAAATTGATAGGTCACCGTACTCGTTTACGGGTAAACGACGATTCATCTCTCTGGCGAGCTTAGCCGTAAAGGAAAAGCAACCTCGATTCCAGGCTCTCTCTCCTTTTCCTCCCTTGTCGTTCTACTCAACGACAAGGGAGGAAAAGGAGAGAGAATCTGGAATCGAGGTTGAAGGAAAAGCCGCCATTTTCTTAATGTGCGCGCGCTAATTACGTGTGAAATCATGCGCAGTAAGGATACGCAATGCAATACTAAGGAATAACCTTAAAGTACCAGGAAATGTGGAAAGGTCCGCAACATTAATATACGGCACCTATTTCAATTAACGTTGTTGGATAGAAAGCGTAACGCCTACAAAACAAGACCGATTGGTAGTCTGGGTATTCATTAGAATTCGCATATCGCTGGAAAAGAAATCTACACGTTTTTATTTTCAGACGTGATGTATTTGGTTTGCCCCGAATTAGATAATTTGTTTTTCCATGTTTTTTCACTAGCTGATTCTGCTAAAATTAAGTTTGGCTCAAAGTAGCTTACTTCTACAGGTTTAAAACAAAAAGGAAACGTTAGAAATAATGTTTTTCATGTTACTTCTCATTAGTATTCGGTGCGTGCAGGAGTTTTCTACTTTTACCCATGCTACCTTTTAGTCTTGTCTTGCGGGCGTTTAAAAACATTTCTATCCGACAACGTTAATTGAAATAGGTGTATATGTAAAATCACAATGCTTCGATCTACTTATCTAGAGCTATAACGTAATTTACATTCCGATGAGAAGCCATGGGCCTTCAAAAGCTAGGCTTTCATTTTTTTGGTGGGCGTATTTTTGAGAGTGCTTATTTTCGGATGGGCTTATCGGAAGGAGTATAATTTTGCATTTCTTAAATGGTTTGGTTTATTCTTGGAAGGGATTTGGTGTGTGACAGATTTTAGGAACACATAAGAACACTTTATGGTAAGACTCCCTGAACATAACGATATGAAACACAATAAATTGGTGGTTTTTATCATCAACATTACAAACGAGACCAAAAACTGTTTTCTTGCATGAACAACATCAGAAAATTAACAGGTAAAAGAACTGGCAGAAAGAAACGTTTTGTCTAAATTATAGCTTTGTAGCGTTTTTCATAACCGAGTTATTGTCAAACTAATTTTCAGAAAATTATTTGGTATGCCACCGCCATGTTTGTGTCCTTCAGAGGGACACAGATATGGCCGCCATAAAATTGCACAAGAAATAGAGTAGATTCTACCGTCGATATCATTAGCTTTCACTTCAAATCAGTTTAGACATCACTCCTAAAATATTATCACGTCTAAAAATTTTAAAAATGATATAAAAATATCCGTTTCTTGTGACAGTTCAGAAACACGTTCATCTGGGACATCACAAATTTCAAATAGCTTTATTTCCCAAGGGAATCACTGGATCGATACCACACTTTTCATAGAGATTAATGATTTCCATGTCTAGAAGATATGAAAAGAATAGCTTTGTAGGATTAACAGTTTAGATTTTAGAATTTTGATGACGTCAGATGAAAACAAAGAATAAAGCGAAGTTCGTCACGTTTACTCAGTCAAGCCAATTGGTGGTTTTCATCTGATGTAATCAAAATTCTAAAATCTAAACTGTCAAGCTATTCTTTTCACATATTCTAGACATACAAAACATTAATCTCTATGCAAAGTTTGGTATCGATTTAGTGCTTCGTTTCGAAAATAAAGCATTTTGAAATTTGTGATGTCCCGGATGAACGTGTTTCTGAACTGCCACAAAAACGGATACTAAGTACTACATACTAAGTCTGTAATTCTCTGAAAATTATTTTCGTAACTTGGTTATGAAAAACGTATACAAAGCTATAATATGGACGGAAAGTTTATTTCTGCCTGCTATATAACCTGTTAATTTTCTGATGTTGTTCATACAAGCAAACAGTTTTTGCAACATTGATTTTATGAAAAATGAAAACCACCAATTTGTAAAAGCAATTTTACAAAATATCCGTGGTATTAAACCCGATTTCTCAGCACCTCTCTTATTTCCTTCGAGCGTCGAAAAAGCCACTTTTCTGACACAGGAAAGAAATAGGAGACGTCTGCGCGCACGCTAATAGGTTAGCCGAAACGATGAAGTTTTTGTTTGGAGTCCAGAGCCCTGCCCAAGGAGCGCTACATGCAGCCCTATTTTTTCTGCCTTGGACTGCCTGGAGCCTTAAAACCCTTTTGCCCAGGCTAACCATAATATCCCTTGGACACTACTTTGTCTTGCAGGAAGGTTTAAAGATTCTCGTTGCTTGCATAAATGGAGGCGGAGACAAACACAAATGTTTCGAAACGTTCGTGAACAGCGTCAAGCCTTCTCCTGCAGAGGTAAGTATAAGCATCTCTGCAATTTTCCATGCATGCGCAGCCGAGCTAAACTGACCGAACTCGAACGTGAACGCGATCGACGAGCCGCGAGTAGCGCGGGCTCGGGAGGAAACTGAAGAGGCATCAATTCAGGTCAGCAGCATTTTGTCCATGCATCAGTTTAGCGGTTAGCGCGTTGGACTGCGGATCGAGCGGTGGCTGGGGTAACTGTGTTTTGTGTTCTTGGGCAAGACACGTAACTCTCACAGTGCCTCTCTCAACCCAGGAGTATAAATGGGTACCGACGACAAAATGCTGGAAGGTAACCTGCGATGCCCATCCAGGCTTCATGCTGGTCAGTTTGGCCAGAGTGCGTTTTACCCATTACCCACATTACCTGCGGCAAATGCCAATTAATATAGCTGGACTAGCTTTGCTCAGAGGCTTATATCACATCGAGGTTGAGGTTTATTCCCCTAATTTAATAGCCTCAGAGCCAAGTTGGAATTTTGATATATCGAAATTGGCCTATTCGTTCCTGATAGATCTGATAGATCCTGATATAAACATTTACAAGTTTGGACTTCGAAAAGCGAGGCTTGGGGTGAAATTAACTAGTTTGACTTAAACATGAATAAGGGTTATTGCAGGCTATGGAACAAAATAATTGAATAATTAAGCCGCTATTTTGTCTTTTGTTACAGCGCAAATGTATTGTCAGTTTGGAGGGATGCGTCAAAGCCAAGGACTCAAACATACTGGATTGCCTGAACAAGTTTAAAGAGTGTGTAAATCGAAATTAGACACGCCCTCTATAAGTGACTGGCATATATTACAGATATTGGGATCGCATTGTAGCGAACATCAAAATAAAGGAAATTGTTTGGAACAATGTAATTTACATCACGATGAAAAATAAAAGCATTTAATTAAAAATGATCGTTTATTTGCCTTTTTATTTAAATGTTCTTTTTTAAATTTAAATGTGTAGAAAACACAGTCTGAAAAGTATTCTGCCTTATTCAATATGACTATTTGATACCATCCCCACCCCCACCCCATAGGGGAGCAACGGTCAGAGTACAGTTGAAGCTCTTCTTGCGCCCACTCTCGTACTAGTAAGCGACCAGCTTCCCTAAGCGACCACCCTCACGAAACCCCGTTTAAATTCTCAGTGAAACTCTGTAGTTAGAAGCTCAATAACAGCAATATGAAGTGTAAATAGGTTTTGACAGGGTAATATCCATTTGCAGGCATTGTTGTAAGCTCTCGCTATTGCGAGAAGGAATTCTCGTAAGCGACCAGCTCTAGTTAGGTTTATACCACCACTTTTTCCAAATCCCCGACGTGGTCGCTTACAAAAGGAGGGGGTGGGGAAGGAGGAATTTGTCGATTTTAATACTATTTTGGGTCGCAAATTTTCTCTGGTATTTTTCGGGGACGCATAAGTCATTTTCTAACTGCAGGTAAGCCTATATAAATGGGGGATTTTTGAAAGTTCTAAGATTAAAATATTTTATGAAGTTTCATATGGGGGCATTTGGGGGTTTTGACATATTTAAGGTATTTTGAGATGTTGTTAAATCGCGCCTTCATTTGCACCTCGTCTCTTCAGTCCTTGAGTAACACCCCCCCCCCCCCCCCCCCCTGGGATTTGGTGGCTCCCTACCAAAATAACTTTCAAATAGCGTTAAAGGAGCTACGTCACGGATGGCGCATCTTGAAAACAATTGCCATTTTTTTCAAGTTCGCCGTTCGCAATCCGTCTTAATCTTCTCCATCCTCAACCATCCTTGTTCCTGTTTGGTTTGTTATCACCTCTTTGGTGTTTTTCTACCGTAGTAAACTGTTATTTTGAGGCTTTCTTCAGTTTGAAGGCGATTTTGCTCTTTCGCAAAAATGACTTAAAATATCGTGACATAGCTCCTTTAAGTGTACAGTAAACACCCACTTATAAGAACCTAGTGGATCAAGAACCTACAGGCTGAAGTTTGGAAATTAGATCCCCATTATATAAGAACCCATTCAGCCTGACATTTGAAATAGGTTCTTATTTGTAAGATCAGTCCAATTAAGTTAATTCAAAAAGCAGGCATTGTATGAGTTTAAGCTTATGTACTTTACTACAACAGTACAATACTTATTTGATGTAGTTTCAGTATAAGATGTGCTGTTTAGTGTGTACTGTAGTTCCAGTAATTTAAGCCAGGCTCACAGAGGTCCACTATAAACTGTAGTACACTGTACTGTACACGACTAAATCCCTGAGAACCTAAACAACCTGATTTCTCACTAAACACCCGGGCCCGGTTGTTCGAAAGCCGATTAACGCTAATCCAGGATTAAAAGTTAATCAAGCTTTTAATTTCTCTTGTATAAAAGTGTTTTTCTCTGCTAATGTTTTGTAAAGTTTGAGATTAGTCAAAATCAACACAGAAGGACAAAAAATATAAACAGAAAAGCTCACTGAAAAGTTACCAAACTGAAATCAAAATTCACGCTAATCCTGGATTAGCTTAATCGTCCTTTGAACAACCCGGCCCCGATATATAAGAACCTATTCAGGCTGACTTGTAACAATGTAGGTTCTTATAAGCGGGTGTTTACCGTACCCTGATCCATGAAAAAGTGATAAATTAATAAAAAGTAATAAAGCCGTTGTTGTCGTTGATCGAAATCTCCTTACTGGTCTTATAAAGCTCATTAATCCATTTCTTGTATTCTTATAGTTTGAAGAATTTGTTATCACATTTAACACTACTGACAATCTTCCTGAAGTATCTGCTCAAATAGTAAGCTTATTTTCTAATGAGCTAATACTTTTACTTTCTCCCGATAGAGCGGTTTTCAATTGAGTGTCGTAGAATTAAAACCAAAGCCGTGAATTACAATGACCAATCACAACAAACGTAGCTAAACAATAAAAACGAACCAATGATATCTCGAAGAAAATACACGTAACCGCCGCCAAGCGCGGGAAAACACGTGCGACCAAGTCGCGATTGGTTTTGATTTTACATTTGATTGGTTAAGTAGGTGGTGCGAGTTTTATAAACCAATCACAGAGTGTAATAAAGCAAAACTAAATAAATTCAGGATTACTTTCGACACTCAATTGAAAACCGCCCTAAAGAGAAGTTAGAAGTTGTTCTTCATGGGGGCTTAAAAGGTTACGCGGATTACAATATTTAGTCTTTTTACGGCCGGGGGCGACTATATGAGAAAGTCGTTAGCTGCGATTTTTTTCCAATACTTCCTTTAAATGGAATGATTATTCGAAAACATACGATAATTCGACCACTAAAGCATTTGTTTCGGACGCATAATGAAAGTTCTTGTCTATCGCCGCGCCCCAGAGAAGAAGAGGGTCAGGTGGAAATTGGCGTGCGAAAGTAATGCTGGGGGAAGTGGGGTGAGCTCTCCTCCCCACTTCTCTCTCCACTTGCCTTTCCACATATCAGTCATCGCTCACTCTTGGAATGGTCCCGCGGCAGGTACATGTACGCTGGTCATATACCATTCCGACGGGACACCTCAAACGGGGACATCTACACCGGCAGCTGCGGGGGTCACGCACTTTGAGGTCCATTTTGCACGGCTTCGTGCTGCACGTGCACGCGCACAATTTCTCGTTAAACTCCAAACGTTTCCTGCACGCGAACTTATTCGCCGGATTGCATACACACTGGCATTTGACAGGATCCCATTGGTTGTTAAACGGGCAGGGTGCTCGTGGTTTTATGCACTGGCAACTGCAGTGCTCTTTGGAGTACCGCTGTGTCTCGTTGTCACAATCTGTAGGTTTTATCGCGCACTGGCATGAACAGTCAGTGTGGTTTGTCACGTTGACCACGGTAAATTCATTTGACATGTCTTTTAGCTTGTCTGTAGAGGACGACCAAGACATTTTACTCACCACAAGGTTAAAATCTTTTGTCACTACAGGAGAAGAAAAATTGAGTAAGCAATTGGCCCTCTTCTCAGCGGGAGGGACTAGACTATGGCCACATTGGTGGGAGGCGAGTGCTCGCACCACTGCGCCATTCCTGATCCCCCTTTAGGCTCAAACCCCGGGGGGGGGGGGGGGACTCCCATATAAAAGTGACGGGGGTGATCGTCGGAAATTTTGAAAAGAACCCCTAAAAGGTACCAAAATCTCATTTTGTGGGTGTGGCTCGAAATCATTTTCACCCCTAAGAGGTACCAATTCGAATACAAAACTAGTCCCTGTTATATATTTTTTCCGGCTTAATACCCTAAAAGGTACCGGAATAACTCTAACGGCAGTCATTTTAGATGACACCCTAAGCCGTACCAAACCACCAATTTTAACCCCTAAAAGGTACGACGATCACCCCCGTCACTTTTATATGGAAGTCCCCCCCCCCGGGGGGGGCTCAAACGCGGTCAAACGTCTGAGCATGATGCGAACAAAAAAATCTACGTCGACAAACCTCAACATTACACAGTGTTTTAAACACGTCTAACTTTTTTGGTAACCGTCCAAAATGGTAAATCAACAGAATGCTGGAAAGATACTGAGCTTTGTGTTTGAAAAGTCTAAACTTCTCCTTTTACCTACTTTTGTTTCCTTTCGCAAATTACTATCAAGGTTACGATTTTCTCGCAAAAAAAATTGTGACATCGGATTGTTGCGATGGTTTTCCTTTAAAATTTTGCGCGGGAAATTACATCAAAAAGTGTAAGTTTGGTAATTGGGACTTACCGTGAGGTTGGCACGTTGTTTCAAAGGGTCTGGCATTACAAGCACCGCCACAGCGATATAACGTCACAAAGAAAGGAAAATAGAAAGCGTTCTCGTTTACAGGTTGGGGCACCTCCACTACCACTGGACGAGGAGCACACGGGGCACTGTCCAGGATAACAAGCGGGAGATCAGGGAAATCCGAATTTTGGGCGAACCTCGCCTCACCAAAAATGTCACCTATAAAAAATCCATAGAGTCAAGATTAATGATGAGGTAATTCACGCAACGCCTCGTAATTAAGGCAACGCGACGATATCACGAAGTGCCACCGGCGCAGTGAGGACTTATATTAGAGTCCTAGCCTGCGAACATTAAGGCGGGAGTTAACCTGAATGCCATTTTCCCGCCACTTAACATGGGTTTCATGGAAATATATCGTTCACGTTTCAAGCAATCCAAAAACTCTCTGCTTAAAACATGAATCTATGTTATGGGGTGTTTTGTAAATTTTTTGGTGATTTGGGGTTTTTTTGGGAGGAAATAGTTTTTCTCAAAGGAGTTGTAAAATTTAGGGAAATAAGAAATATTGTAGTTTTAAAAATTAGAATTTGAAGTTAAAAATTAGTAGATTGACAATTGACAGACAGTTGATAACCACGCAAGAGCACCCGCGTGGTTATCAACTGTCTGTTGGTATTCCCTTTTTTAAACCTCTTAAAATTTCATTGAAATTCAGGTTAATTCCCGCCTTAAGCTCTCTTGGGGGTGGGGTAGGGTCTTTCCATGCTCACAGGAGTGTTTTTAAATTTCCACCAGACTGTGTAAACATAAAGCTGCAATTCATTTATACAATTAATAAAGTGCGAAATTTAACATGACTTCAAAACAGTATTTATACGCATGCCTCGCCCCAAGATGCGCGCTACGGCACAGCGGCAAAATGAGTGCGCGTGCGCCAACCTGCTCGCTCATTTCCATACAAACATAATGGCGGCAATTCAAAATTCCCAGTATTTGTTTTCATTTCGCGTGGATAAGGCCGTCACGGAACAGATAAGGTTTTTACCTTGAAAACAATTCCGAGAGAGACTCTTCTTTCACATATCTTTTTTAGCAAACTAATTATCTTTGCAACAATAGTCGAGCGATCGTAAGTGAAACTGAGATTTACATGAACTCTTTGAGCTATGTTTTCGTCATTCTCATCCCCAGGGGACGTCATAGCGCCAAAATAGCCGAGCATGCGCACTCATTTTGCCGCTGTGTCGCGTGTTACAGTGCACAGCTGTTTCGAGAAAGGCTGTCGGGAAAAAAGCGCACGCGACAATCCCGAAAGGTATTGTGGGTAGTTTTAAGTTCACGGTTCCTTGACTTCAGCATTTCAGGGAAATCTGAGAAAATGGCACGAGACGCCATGTATGTTTGCGAGTGCTAAAAGAAAGCAACAAAAGTAGGCTCGACAGCTACAGTGTCAGGAACGTACCTTGCTGATCATATCCCAGATTACCTTTCGGGATTGTCGCGTGCGCTTTCTTCCGACAACCTTTCTCGAAACAGATGTATACTGTAAGCAATCACCCTGAATCGCCTCCACTTGGCGTGAAATAGTTTCGTTAGCGTTCAAAATCCTTGCTAGTGCGTCCAAAGCATTCAGTTCTCAGTTTAGAGGGGAGAGTAACATTTCAGGGTGAAGGGAGAAAATGAGTTCAAAAATAGCTGGGAGATGGAATATTTTAAAACTGTCTGTTTCTGTCCTCTCTATTTTAGTTTCAGGGGTATGTTGGACGAAAACTGAACGTTTATTGCGTCATGTGACGTGTTTAGACCAATCGTGCGCGAGAAATATATTTTAGTAAATACCGTAAATCCTCGATTAAGCGCCTCCCCTCGAATAAGCGCCTCCCCTCGAATAAACGCCCCTATAGAATCATAATATAAACCCACCCCTCTCCTTAAATGCAGTCAAAACGAATGTATGAAGTAAGAGAAGGCAGAATTACTACAGATTTCTTGCCAAGAATAATTTTTTATAAAAATACAACTTGTTCAATTATGGAATTGACAAGAGAAAACCTGAAATTTGAAATAAGCGCCCCGGGCGCTTATTCGAGGATTTACGGTACATAACTACAGGTCAATATGCAACGTGAATAAAGCAAACTTACTAACACATTCTTTAATGCAACCGGTGCTACAACACATTAAGCCACTTGGACAAGAGGAATCGTTGGTGCAGAGATCTTTTCCTTTTGGCGGACAGTCTTTGATTGGTTGATTGACATCTGGACAATGGCTTCCATGACCTGAATTGAAGAACATTGGACTAGTGCGTCAAATCATTATAATTACACCTTGTTGATGGCAGATTATTTTGGTTCTCTTGCGCACATTGATATATGGGGGGGGGGGGGGGGGGGGTTGGGCAATTTTCTGAGCTCGAATTTTTTTTTTCCGTCTTGAGTTTGTGCAAGAATTCTTTTTTCACCTTTTGCTCGTGAGTGAGTGAGTGAACTCGCTTTGCACGATTTGTTTTCTCTCTACTTTTGCTGTGCGCAGGAATTTTTTTTTTGGTAATTGCCCAACCCCGCCTCCCAAAATAAAATGGTCCATCCCTAATCTCGTACCCAGATGTTCTCGCTCTACGGGAGGGTACATCTTGTAAAGTCGGTTGCATTCTCCACTCTGATTGGATTGAAAGGAAAATTTCAGAGCTCGCGCGCGCTGTGACAAGATCAGCACGCGCTAACTGTACGCGTAAGCTTTTGAATTTCTTTTCATATGTACCGAGTTAACTTGGCAATATCTCAGGACAATGGTTAATTCTCAGTAAAATATAGGTTTTTTTTAATAGATAGTTATTGTTTCTGGTGATTCAGGGAGTTTGAAGAAGTTTTTGAAAAGAAAATCTTTGTAAATCTGACGCATACAAGTGGCGCGTACGCGTGATACAGCGCGCGCACTTACACCGAGTCGACGATTTCAGTTTGTCAACAAATCTTGACCGAGGTCTTTTCCGTGATCTTTTGCGCTGAAATGTAGCGCAGTCTGAGGGGATACAACTCAACAACCTGAGTAGATTATCTACGTTTGTAAACACCGTATCTTATCGCAGACGCGAAGCTTTTCTTGTTAGCCATGCTGGCAGCGAGCCCGCCAGATTCACAAAATGTTCAAAAAACATGCGCACGCAGTAAGTCACATTTCTGACACATGATTGCGCCATCAAAACGGATTTTACCAGATGTTCTCTCCCGAGGGTTGAGAAGATCTGGGTACGAGATTAGGTCCATCCCAACTTCACGCTGCACGATCCGGGTGCACGATGAAGTGCATGTATTCTATTTCTAGCTATGTTGACGTCACAAAAATAATAGACCTGCCAGACATATCTGCTAAGTACTAACTACTGACCTGCCCAGACTGGCCTGCCGGGGGCATACTGTAAACATGGACTGGACTGGATTTTGTAAAACATGGACTGGATTTGTAAAACATGGATTTGTAAAACATGGATTTGTAAAACATGGATTTGTAAAACATGGATTTGTAAAACATGGATTTGTAAAACATGGATTTGTAAAACATGGATTTGTAAAACATGGATTTGTAAAACATGGATTTGTAAAACATGGATTTGTAAAACATGGATTTGTAAAACATGGATTTGTAAAACATGGATTTGTAAAACATGGATTTTGTAAAATGACACCACATCGCAAGATAGTCACGAAACCACGCTTTTCCTTTGCAAACTGAGTTCGTCGGATATATTTTCTTGTAGTATTTCATTGTATTTCATTGTGCTATTGTTGAAAAGCTGCGCGGACTTTAAACAAAGTGGAAATTGAAGAATATGCTGTATAAAATTGCGACAGCTCACATTCTTTCCTGCACGCTCCTCCATGCAATGTACATTGGATAGCTGTCAAATTTGCAAATTCAAGTCAACACCTCAGGAAAACCTCAGGAAACGCAAACATAGGATCGAAATTCATCAATCACAGGTCACGCTCAAACAGAAAACGGCTATGATTGGTTTGTTGTCCTGCATTGTGAATTGCACGATTTGTTTCATTTTTGTTTTGTTTCATTCGCTTGACGCTGAGTCTCCTACGCAGCCGTTATTTGTGTCATCACGCAACGCTTCTCCCCACTAACCACATTCCTTTCCTTTTGTTTTGACCGCCGTAACTTTGACAGCTATCCGCAAAAACGTGACTGTTACCGTTTGCCGAAAACTTGCTAGATCGATCCAATTCTTGAACTAGGATGTCTGTTGTAATTATAATGAAGTTTTTTTCGACATTATTCTTTCATATCATACATTTTTCTTCAGTAAAACCGTGTTTTATTTTGATGTCTGGTGTGCGTCAAATTCAAAAGGCGGCATACTAGCGTGCGTTTGACGTTTAATTCATTATATATACTAACACAAAAATATTTTTTTATTCCAACTGTTGTTTCGTAAATACAGTCGAACCTCCCGCAAGCGGACACTCTCTGGACCAGAAAAAATGTCCGCTTACGAGAGCTGTCCGCCGGCGGGAGATGTCCGTCAGGGGAGGTTCGAGTGACGTGTACGTTCAAATAAGAAATAAAAACTCAACCTCGAAGCGCTTCACGTCCATTTATTGTTTTGCCGCACTCTCGGTTCGCAAATGTTTTTCCTTTGTAAGCAATTCTTTTTCACGCAAATCACAATGCAACAAACCAATCAAAGCCGTTTTCTGTTTTGAGCTTGACCTGTGATTGGAAACGCAAACATAGGATCGAAATTCATCAGAGGTTTTCCTGAGGTGTTGACTTGAATTTGCAAATTTGACAGCTATCCAATGTACATTGTACGCGTCTGATTGCATGGAGGAGCGTGCAGGAAAGAATGTGAGCTGTCGCAATTTTATACAGCATATTCTTCAATTTCCACTTTGTTTAAAGTCCGCGCAGCTTTTTCAACAATAGCACAATGAAATACTACAAGAAAATATATCCGACGAACTCAGTTTGCAAAGGAAAAGCGTGGTTTCGTGACTATCTTGCGATGTGGTGTCATTTTACAAAATCCACCTTTTACAAATCCATGTTTTACAAATCCATGTTTTACAAATCCATGTTTTACAAATCCATGTTTTACAAATCCATGTTTTACAAATCCATGTTTTACAAATCCATGTTTTACAAATCCATGTTTTTACAAATCCAGTCCATGTTTTACAAATCCAGTCATGTTTTACAAATCCAGTCCAGTCCATGTTTTACCTGCCGGGTATAGGCTTTAGACCACTAAATCAAGAAAGGGGATTTGAGGACAGGGCTGAATAACGCCTGCGCATGTGCGGGATTTCATGACAGCAACAGCAAATTTTTGGCGCGAACGTGTTGGTGTGTGGTTTTGAAACACGACGGCAAGGAGAAATAAATGTCTTTTATTTCCGCTACAAAACGGGAATATTTCTTTTTCCTACTTTCGCAAATAATAATTTGAACACTTCAAAGTTTACATCGAAGATTTTTCGCCATGAAATGCCGTGGAATACGAGAAAACATGAGTATATTATTACTGCTTCGTTTCAGCATTTTCGCGGACTCTGATGTCGTGGGGCGCTTCGTAGCTATTTTTCAGCGAGTGTTCAGAAAAAAAACCCTGGTGTTCAAAAGATATGTTTTCACTCAGTAACAGGCGGATCCACTGCAAGATTTTAAAGCTTAATTTTACAGGCAAACTCTTATCCTAAGCGAAAACCTTTGCAGTGTTTCGTATTTTTGAAAATCCCGCCATTTTACCTATGTTGTTGCTATGGTTTTCCTGGCAAGCGCTTAGGGCATGCGCAGACGTTATTCAGCCCTAACCCCTTCTCGTCCAAATCGCTTTTTTGTGCTCACTCTCGCAGGGATAACCGCTCTTCGGATCAAGGGGACTGCAAGCAGTTTAGGGACTCCATAAAAGTGACCGGGGTGATCGTCGTACCTTTTAGGGATTAAACTTCGTCGGTTTAGTACCGCTTAGTGAAATGACCACCAGACAGTTATCCCGGTACCTGTTCGCCAATCAACTGAAAACCGCACTTTTACTCACCTTTCCCTTCATTCAAAGCTTCAACACCTTTCCTAAGAGTTTTCATCCTTTGAGCTGACAGAATTCGCAGAAATGAGTCCAATGACGTCACATTAGCCATTACGCGCCGCAGTTCTATCGGTAAAGCTGCCTTCTTCAGCTAAGATAAAACGAAGATAAACATCAAAATTATCCTTGACGTTGTTGTTGCTCATACAAATTGTACCATTCTATTGGCGTGACGTTGGTTTCAATAGATGATTTCTCGCGCGATGGCAGAAGCCGAGAGCCAAGGAGTCTGGAGCTGAGAGTGAGGAACCACTCCTTTCCAGTCTCCATTCGGCGATGTTTGTTTTGCCATCCCGCAAAGAAGTACACTAAACCCTAGTTGACCTTCCGAGAGCCGCGAGGCTATTTATCTACTTGGCAAACATCCTATCTTCGATGTGTATCTGTTTCCTTTGGTTTGTTGTGCACGAGTTGTACTGGAATTCTTTCTTTGGTAATTACCCACCCCTCCCTCCCCCCCTCCTCCCCCCCCCCCCCCCCCATCAAAAATAAAAAGCAAACGATTACATGTATTAATTTGTTGTCATTTCACGCTTCGTTTACCACTGTAAGTCGCTTTATGATTTCGTTCTAGATTTCGCGATAGGATCAAGGACATCAAGTCAGGACGTGCTAACAAAGTTCTTCTCGTAAACATTGGACAGTTGTATTTAGACAGTTGCACTCACTATACATCGTAAACAACGAGAGATTTCAATATTGATTACTGATTATTTAAAACCATGTGGCCCACGACCGTTTGACTCACATCAGTGATTTTACCATTAGCTACTATTTAAATTTTACTTTGCCATCGATTACAACTATTGCACAACCTTGGCTTTTAAAGAATATAATGTGAACAATATTGTCACGTCGAGCGGAAGAAAGCAAATAATTCGTATATAAATTACAGTTTCCTGTTTAAACAGTTAACAAAGTTTTCTCTGCAGTTCCGAAACAGCGAACGGACGGAACACCGTGAATTTAAAAATTTCAGAGCCTGACATATCTTCACGTACAACTTACCCGAATAGTGTGGCTCAAAGCAATGCATAGGCACAAAACTATCAGTGTTTTCATCTTGCTGTTCCACCCAGCGCAGGAGACTGATCTTTTATGACTGCTGACACACAGCGTTATCTTATATGAGCAGTTATATAATGATATTTATATCTCACAATACACTACGTCACACTTTGACTCCCAAAGAATTTTCAAAAGTCATGTGGTGCTTGTTTCAGATTTAATTAATTTATGAGTTCCTGTTTTGCTGAGCGCGAGCCAGACGCAGTTCTCGACGAAAGAGTCACGAATGAACGGCTGGTTTGTTTGGCGTGAATCATTTTAAGTCAGCGATGGAAATTTGTACGCAACAAATCTTTTTTGCTCATTCAAACCCAGATTTGAACGTCTAACGGTGTTAAAGCTAAGTAAACAGAGGAAGAAAACGAGATAAGACAAAGAGACCGGAAATGATATGGTAAAAAGCCCATTTCCGATTGAATAGGCGTGACTGTCACATTGTTAACAAGTTGCACGTAATAGCACGCGACTTGACGGTAAAATTGAGTGGACTGTGGAACGATTTCTTAACCACTTTGCTCTATGCTTAAATGTTTATAAAGAGAAAAAACTGAACCGCGTAAACTAGATCGGAAAAAGGGTAAAAAAAAAAAACAAGCAACAGAACTGTGTAAACTAGATCGCCATGGACTTATATGTTGTTTCAGCGGGGAAATATATTATCAATGGGCGGAAATGAACATGATCGCTAAAAGGGAACTCCTATTGAGCAAAAGGGGCACTGTTTTCCGCCTATTTTTAACAAGATTCTGGGAAGCTCAAAAGCATATCATAATTCTATATTATGGACTCCTCGAAAGCAGAACGGTTTTATTCCATAAGTAGAGCAGGACTCTGATAAAATAACAGAAATCCATTTATTAAAGGAACTGATGTTTTGAGGTTCGCGTTTTCAAAAAGCCGGCTTGTAGTAAACATGGAGTTAATTATTCCTATTGTGGTATACTAGGCGGGAACCGGAAAACTAAAACGGAAGATAATAAAGACAATAAAAGGGAATTTTTTCGGATTAACATTCGGAACATTAGATTTTAAAGCTAAAATCAAAGGCACTATGTGCCAACTCGTGAATGGAAAAGTAAATAAATTAATTAACATAGAAATATGCAGTAGTACCGGGTAAATGTAGAACCGGGTAAATATAAGTTGACAGTCTCGTCCTCGATGTTTTTGAGAATCGAGTTTCGAGTTTTGAGTCTGACTCGAATAGGGATTTCGAGGAAACGATTTACTTCTCGAAACAGAACAATAGATTCCGCGCGGCATTCACGCAAGCCGGGTCGGGAGGGAAACTCAAATGAAAAGTCTTTAATCACTGATATTCGATAACCGCCAACTTTATGGGCCGAATATTTTAAAAACAAGGTTTACACAGGGTTTAACAAAACCATGGCCTAATACGATTTCAAACTGACTGGCCAACCTAACTATATTAGCCGTACAGTAAACCCCGTTTATAATTAGAAGGTGTATATAAACACAGACTAAAAAACATTTAGCGACTTTAATAGGCTAGACTGACCTGCTTATATAAGTTTATTTAGACCTCATTGACTAACTTTTTAGACGTCGTTTAAATATTCGGCCAATATGTTCGAACTGGTTTGAGTTTTATTTTAAAGCAAGTTGCTGTTCGTGAAATAAAATATTTCAATCATTTCAAAACATTCTGATCTTGTTTGTGTAGTCTGTGCTTCGCACGCACAATATAAAATTAATTTGATATGTAAACATTCATTCGTCTTCAGTTCTGTCATACACGAAACTCTTGGACAGAAAAATACTACAGTTATCTACGAAGTTGCAATTCTTGGACTAAAATTAGCTACAGTTAAATTATCAAAAATGGGTTTGCTCTCCTATTGAGATACTATGAAAATAAAAGGTAAATCTTATGTTTTTGTCCTCCGTCACGCAACGCTTCCTCGTTCCGATAATAATATTTTAAAATTATTTCAACCATTGCGTATGATAACATCGTCCATCGCGCTGACTAAGAGTCCATTCGAGTCCATTCGCCGACGTCAAGGAAATATGGAGATTGAGCAAAAAACACTGTCGAGCGTCTAAATAGATCCATGAATAGAAAAGATGAACATAGCCACTGAAACCAGTCATTTGGTGAGTAAATCAAGCCACTTCCAGCTCAAGACAACAGCAAATCGGTGTCCTCGGTGAATCTCATTTGAGCCCGCGATAGTCGTCCATTCAACCAGCGGAGCAAAAGCACAGGGCTCCTGTCGCTCCCGTGTGTGTCCCCCGTGAGTCAAAAAAGGAATCTTGCATCATCTTTTAGGTATCGAAGGTCGCGAGATCGAATCCCGGCGGAGAAAACGTTTTTTTTTTTTTTTTTTTCCCCGCAAGTATGAGAAACACAGGTACTAATATCAGTTCGCTTTAAATATATACGCTGGAAAAAAAGCATTGAAGGGTTTTTATAGTTCAGACGCAAACAAAAGAAAATATCATATAATTCCCATAGTGGTACAAAAGAAAATATAGAATGATTCAGATAAATTACATTTTATTCATACACTTGGTATAAAGAAGATACAACATTTAACATACTTAAGTGTTTTCCTAAGTCTTGAAGTCAGCAGCTTGGTTTTTAAAAGTTTCGACAGCTTGAGCCTTGATCAGAGCTTGAATCGATCGAAGAACTTCAAACGTGACTCACTTTTAATATTCTAAATGTCTCCTCTTTGGGCGGTCGAGTATTATTTAGGGTTATTTCTTTCAATTTCGAACTCCAAAAATGTGTCTAATTGTAATTGTAGGAGTGAAAATACCGTGTTGAAAAATAGAAGAGATCCGCGCCAGACGCCATTTTGTTTACTGATAATGCATAAATTACCGTACTACGCATACATTAAAGTTTACAACAAGTGGCCATCGACCGAGGGATCGAGGGATCGAGGGAGTGAAATTTGTCCGCTATACGCTATAACTTCGTTCATGCAAAGCATTCACTCGTTAAAAAGGAGTACCCGAAAGCTAGGATTTTGAGCAAGTCCAGGGCCCGGTTGTTCGAAAGCCGATTAACGCTGGATTAGATTTTAATTTCTCTTGTATAAAGAGTGTTTTTTCACTGTTAATGTTTTGTAGAGTTTTGAGATTGCTCAAAGTCAAAACTGAAGGACAAAAAATATAAACAGAAAACCTCATTGAACAGTCACAAAACTGCAATCAAAATTCACGCTAATCCTGGGTTAGCTTAATCGTGCTATGAACAACCGGGCCCAGGAGTCTAGGGTTTTCGGAGTGCATCTTTTAAGGGAGGGGAAGGTTTTCATGATTTTCAGCAGTCTGGTGACATCCTGCGTGTATGATTTTCAATAATTTTCTCTGGTTTGTGAATATGATGTATGCCATGTACTTTAATAGTTAGTACTAGAAATTATGATTGATTCGTCTCTGTCTCTAGAATAAATTGGTCCAATTGCAATAAGATCATAGTTATTACATCATATTTATTTATTTATTTATTTATTATTTTTATTTTTTTATTTTTTATTGCTGACGATGGGTTAATGTTTCGAACTTATCAAAGACCCTTGTTTCAACTGAAATTTAATTTTACGATCAAGTGACGCCAAGGTGAGTGTTTATGCACGAGACCGATACAATAATAATAATGATATCTTTATTATTATCTTTCCAGCCGGTATTATGTAGCTGAGGGGAAACGTCCCCTCTACTAATTGTGGACATCTAATCACTTTTTCCGGTTTGTCCGGCTGGGAAAACCGGATGTATCCTGAGAGGGACCGGATAGTTGAAAGGAAAGACACCTTATATGGGCGGATATATCAGTCTTGACGTCATTGTCATGTATACTTCACCAAATAATTCCCCTCAGTCAATTGACAAACACAAGTCATAAAAGCGAAACGAGCGTATAAAATTTAACTGCATGACACTGTTAGTGTAGACTGATTGAAAGAGTAATTATGGAAACCAGCGTTTTGGATATACGCTATACAGTCAACACGGTTATAAAACATTTACAGGTTACGTTCACTTGGTGCATCAGACCCAGCCATACAAACGTCTGTAAATTTAACCGCTTTTAATAGTAAAGGTCGGCACACACAAGGGACTTGTTCCTGGGGACTTGTCCCAGGGAAGCTAAGAAGGGGGGACTCAGGGGCGGATCCAGGAATTTTTGATAGGGGGGGTCCCAGGGTTTTCCCGAAAATGTGAAGTAGAAGAATAATTTTTTTGAAGTAGACGGCAGTACTAAGTTATTACTAAAGGCGTGGAGGGGGTGTTTGGAGGCCTCCCCCAGAAAAAAATTGAGATTTCAGGCTCAAGAAAAGTGCAATTTGGCGATCCTGGAGATGGTTTTTGCTATGGATAATGGAGAAAGCAAAAAAACCCTCAGGTCAGGATCCGCCACTGGGACTGGGACTTTCTCCATCAAATCAAACCGATTTGAAGTTGCAGGAACTAAGTTCCCGTAATACGGTATAAACCTTTTTTTGACCAAAATTAATGGGTAGTTCAGTCTCACGAGGATAAACGTCTCAACCTCTACAAACCGTAAACCTGGTGACTTTAAATTTTGACACAGGCTTTCAAGTTCATTTTTTATCCCTAAAGGGTTTTCCAATTCAAACATCTTTTATTGATAAGTGATACGTGATATTGGCCAGCCAAGAGCCAAACCGGTGGCCAACGAAATGGTCAAATCTTATTGCGTAAATGAGTTCAAAAGTACCTGCGAATTTAGGCCCCGTCCACACGTATCCGTTTTCGAAACGCTCCGGCGTTTTCATCGACAACGCATCAAAGCTCCATGTCCACACTATCGTTTTTCGCAGCGTTTTCTCCGTTCACACTAAAACGCTCGAATAAGCTCGAAAGACCTTCGCTGCTTTCTTGACTACGCAATGCGCAAAAGAGAAGAGCTCTGGGGTCGAGATTGAAACTGGGAATGACCGATTTTGTCGAACGAAAAACTCCCCAAAACTGTTTCTTCTATCAATTTCAGTACATCTTTTAGTTCCCCGATCAAAATAAAAACAACCACGACAATATAAAAATTACAACGATCATTTTTACCGAATAAAATCCACCATAAATAACAAAGACATAAGGAAAATCTTCAGTTAAAAATTGTTACATAATGTACTGTATTCAAATGAAATTAGTTAATAAAACATTGACCAGGAACGAAGTTCGTCCTTCTTCAATAAATTATCTCTAAACAGAAATTTAATCTAAAGTACGTGTTACAAGAGCATAAAGGATATGCATGAGCGATCACGATTATTCATATTGCACCAACACTTCCACAAGAACTGTAAATACTGTAAATTATTATACGACATGGAATTTTAGAGTGCGAATACGCACAAAGATGAGAGCAGATATGAGACCGTATTACACGGTTCTCAGTCCCCCTGACCACGCGCTACGGAAACCACTGTTGAAAGCCTATATTTTAGGAAAGATATTATGTCGTATAATAAACAATTTATTCGGCGGAAAGTTGTGTAATACGGCTGGGCATTTTTACTCGTCAGTGTTTATTTTTTCTCGCCCGAAGGCTCGAAAAAATAAAAACTGACTCGTAAAAATACCCAGCCGTATTACACAACTTTCCGCTGAATAACGCTCTTTATATTATTCATCACAAGGTTTATCATGGCTTCATTTCGGAATAAGTAAAATTTAATAAAAAGACTGACATTAAAAATGAATTTTGTCTGGAAAAGTGAAGGTCGAAATGCTGCTCTACTTGATAGAAAACAGACAGCTTTTTCAAACAACATCACCGAACCATTTTCTTTCCAGAACTCAATCGAGTAATTATAAAAAACGCTGGAAATGATTTTGCCAATAAAAAACAGAGGTACAGTACAATATTCTCACTAATTTTTCGCGCGTACTTAATTTCGCGAAATCGACGTGACAGACGAGGCTTTATTTTCGCGATTTCAGAGAAAATAAGGGCTCAAAGGCTTAACATGTTGCGAAAATATCGTCTTTATTTTCGCGTTTTTTGCTACATTGCAAAACCCGCGAAAATTAATACTCGCGAAAATAAGTGAGAATAAGGTAGATAAAAAGAAGTTCGGTTTGCATAACACCAATCGAAATTTGCTTAAACGTCGAATCTAATACCTATTTGGGTCGAATCGAATTAAAAAAGTTCGACATTTGATTCAAACGTCGAATTTAATTGTCTTGAATTTTAACTTTTATAGTCGAACTGAGATTCGACTGAAGTCGCATATAATAAAAAAAACGTCGCATTTTACATGCACTTAAGGTAGTACAACTGGCTAAAATGCTCCGAAAAAGGACCCTTTTGAGAACTGTTTCAAATCCATTTCAAATTCCATAGAAGAAGTTGTTAAGTCATTTTTATCAGAGAAACAGATTCTGAAATCGACATTTTCATTTTCGTAACGGGAATGTGTGAAATTGATTACCTCGCAAGCGGTGTAAAAATCAGTTTTTTCTAATTTTTTAGGGTTATGTTTTAATTAGTAGTCATAATTTTTGTTTTATAAACAGTTATGAAGAAAATACATGAAATATGAGTTAGCCGCAGTGAAACAGCAAATTCTGTGTTAATTATTAACAGGCATTAAAATCAAGGACATGACTCCCTTAATTTTATTCAAATTGAATGTTTTTTTTGCGGCTAAATGCAGGAAGATTACTTAACATGTGGACAAAAGCTGTGGCCAAATTTTCGTGAGCATTGAGTTTTTCCTAGTGGCAATTTGTTAAATTTTATCACATGTAAGTCAAAAAGACGCCGAATTCGACGAATTCAGCCAGATTTTCATCGCGATTTCTCTGCAAATTGATCCGCCATCTTGAGCCTTGTATTTACCAGCCTGATCAACATGAGCACACACGAAAAATAATCTGGAATGTCGTGCGAGACCCCCGTGAACAAAATACCAGAGCGCATGTCCTTAGCTTCCACCGTTCGATACTTACGTCTGCAAATCCAAGATGGCGTCTTAAAATGGCGCCCCAGACAACGAAATTCAATCTCCGCTTTCTCCAAAACCCGCAAACAGTGGACTCTTATCTTTTGGAATTGATCATAATAATGTTTTATCTACCAGCTGGCTGTAAACAAAGGCAACTTTATATTTTACGACTCACCCAATTGTACTACCTTAAATCGGTAATTAGATTCGGCGCATGTAAAATGGTAGTATCGAAAACGAAGACCCCTAAAACGAAGACCGAAGACCGAAGACCCCCACTCGAAAACGAAGACCCCCACTCGAAAACGAAGACCCCCACTCGAAAACGAAGACCCCCACTCGAAAACGAAGACCTACTCGAAAACGAAGACCCACTCGAAAACGAAGACCCCCACTCGAAAACGAAGACCCACTCGAAAACGAAGACCTACTCGAAAACGAAGACCCACTCGAAAACGAAGGAAAAAAATTACGACTTCTTTTGACCGCTTTGCTACGCAATGTTTTGGGGAATATTGTTGACCAAGGGTTGCGTGACAAAATATTAATGACAGGAAATGAACAATAAGCAGACTGAGAACGTCTTGTCCTGGTTTCGTTGAAATCCTACAAATATGTGAAAGCGAAACTGTACTTTGCGATACGAAACGAAACGAAACTGTACTTTTCGAAACGAAACGAAACCAAACTGTACTTTGCGAAATGAAACGAAACCGCGACGAAACCGACTATTATATATAAAACAAAACACTAAACAAAATAATAATTAACTAAACAAGACTTGTGCCGCTATTTACGAGTTTTTGTGCGATTTTGCCATTCCCGTCGATGGCAAAACGGCTTTACAAAAAAATCGAGACTTACAGAACAGAACCACTCAAAAAACAAGACTGCGAGACCCATGAAATTTTTGGGCCTGATCACGCGTCACGCAAAAACCCTTTGCCCTCCACCCAGGGTAATACGAGACGCGTGTGAAAGAGGTCACAGAGGTCACAGAGGTCAGTGCGACCATGTGCTAACCACAGCGGTCATGTTTTTATGTCATTAGCTTATTTGTGCCCAATTTGAAGTTTCATGGCGGGTTTCAAGATATACAGAGCAAATCCTTTTATAACCGTGCGTGGTGCATTTCTTGTGTAAAATACGAAAGGTAACTTTTTTCTCGTGAAACCTGGTCAGTTATTTTTTCTGTGATTTCGTAGCAGGTAACTAGGCTGCTAACATCTGGTACATTTTTTGCACCTGATAGACTTTTTGTTTACACTGAAATCCTGTACAGGTTTTGGATCGCAAAGTGTAAACAGTGATTGTCGGTGTGAATATCCATTAAGAAGGGCGTGTGGATCCAAATTTTGTTCAAACTGTACTGGTACAGTTGGGATCTGCGCAAGTCATTGTATCGGTACCATGTAAATATAGCCTTGTGCAGATTCTAGACTTACTGAAATTAAATCATGAGGAGAGTTATATTAAAAACAAACTCGAACTCGTAGGAAGGAATTATCAGAACTCTAAACTGAGGGCGATGGTCATTAACGTTTCTGTTGTACATCTTAGTGAAATGTAATAGTTGTTCATGTAGTATTGCTCCTTGGTGCCATCATGTAATTGTCTTGGTTGGTGTGGTATCTGGCAATCAGAACAATGAACAATGAACAAAACAGTTGTAAACAAAGCTCTTGGTGTAGTGTAAAGCTCAACATCATCTCGTCAGTGTTCAGCTGAGTTTTCGCTCTTATCTAGTTTTACTTGTGTTAACTGGTTACTGATATCTACTTGTTTTTCTTGTTTTGGTTAATAAAACGTTACTGTTATTGTCGTCATCATCAGTTAGCCTGCGTAGCAGTCGATTCCTTTCCGAGAGGGTGGGAGGCGCGCGAAGGCGAAAAGAGCGAAAAAAAAAGTTGTAGTGGGGAGGGGTGAGGCGTGAAAAGTGTCATTATTGTGTCACGCAATATCAAACACCAAACTCATCCGTGGCCCAAAACATTGCATAATTTGTTTTTTTTCGTTTTCGAGTAGGTCTTCGTTTTCGAGTGGGTCTTCGTTTTCGAGTGGGTCTTCGTTTTCGAGTAGGTCTTCGTTTTCGAGTGGGGGTCTTCGTTTTCGAGTGGGGGTCTTCGTTTTCGAGTGGGGGTCTTCGTTTTCGAGTGGGTCTTCGTTTTCGAGTGGGGGTCTTCGTTTTCGAGTGGGGGTCTTCGTTTTCGAGTGGGGGTCTTCGGTCTTCGGTCTTCGTTTTAGGGGTCTTCGTTTTCGATACTACCCATGTAAAATACCAGGCCTGAGACCGATAGACCAATTTCGATATATTAAAATTCTAACTTGGCTTCCGAGGCTTAGGGAAAATTGAAAGAAATCACATCGAGGTTGAGGATGAATAAATAATTTATTTTGTTTTATTCCCCTAAGCCTCGGAGCCAAATTAGAATTTTAATATATCGAAATTGGCCTATTACTAGGCTGTTCCGCAGATACGGATCATTTTGATTCAGGCAGATTAACAGAAAAGTTTTAAGTGTCAAAAACGACCCTTCATTAAAATTACCATGAAAAAGACCAAAATTAAAACCGTCTAACAGCACCCGATATGAATATTCAATATACACACCTGGCAAGTGGTAATAGCTCATTAATAATATGCAGCCGGTATTGTCAAGTCTCGGGGGGGCACTCCCTTAAATAAGCTATATAGGTATGTGCGGCCCCAAAGAGTAGGGTTTTAGCCCGGTTTTTGAGCCGTTTGGGTCTGAAATAGGGTATAGAATTTGATCATTTGGGTCTGAGATAGCGTATGTTTTGTGCACTCTGGCCTGGAATTTGGTTTGGCTTTTAGACGAAACTATTTTTTGCCATTAAACATCGGGGAATTTGAAGCCCTTCTCAAATGTTTACGCAAACGGAACCCATTCCTGGGTACCTGAAGTCATGTATTAGACACGTGTACTAATTTTGCAGGTCTGAAATAGGGTATCGATTGCTCGGTCAGGTCTGAAATAGGGTAAGGAGAATCACATATTTTGGTCTGAAGTAGGGTAAGGGTTTCAAGAAGCTGGCCGCACACTTCCACCAAAGATGTCAAGGAGAAGAAGAGAGGGAGAAGCCGGGTAAAATTGGCCTGGAAGAGACGAAAAAGTATGCATACCAAAACTGCAGACAAACAAAACAGAACAGTTAAGAAGACAGCTGAATATTAAATTAAACAATGAAATTTTGCAACAAGTTGAAAACACTAAATTTTTGGGTATTATAATTGACCAACATTTAACTTGGAAGAACCATATTGATTCTATTACAAAGAAAATGTTAAAAATTTCAGGTATCCTCTGTAGAATTCGCTTTTATATCAGTCAATCACTCTTGAAACTATTATATAATAGCTTAATTTATCCATGCCTCCATTATGGCAATATAGTATGGGCAAATAACTATCCTACAAGGCTGGCAAAAGTATTCCAATTACAAAAGAAGGTATTAAGAATTATAACGTTTTCTACATACACTGCACCATCTCTCCCACTTTTTATGAAGTTAAACCTATTAAATATCCATCAAATAAATGATCTCTTAATAGGTACTTTCAGCTATAGTCTTCACAAAAAGCTCTACCGCCTTATTTCAATGATTTCTGCACAAATAATAGCCAAATTCATGACCATAATACTAGGAACTCAAAAAAGCTACACAAATTTTTTAACAGAACAAATTATAGAATCTACTCGACTAGAAATAAGATAATTGACATTTTGGAACAGTATTCCTGAATCTATTAGGGGTTCTTTATCAGTGTTTACTTTTAAAAGTAGGATGAAGCGGTTTCTCCTATTAAGATGACATATCAAATCTGCATGTTGATTACTCTCATTTTCCTTTAACTTTAACTAAAACTACATAGTCATACTAGAATTAGGTATTTTGTTTGTTTGTCTTATTCATGTTTACTATATATATTAGCTTATTGCGCCAAATATCTGATACCAATTATTTCAGTAACATAAAATTTAAGATAATCTAAAGGGGGACTACCTTGTAAAAGCCCGTTAGGGTTTCTTTAGTCCTCCTCCCAAATGTTTAAAAAAAATCTCCAATACTGTATAGTCCATCACTTTATTATGGGAAATAAACATTCATTCATTCATTCAACTGAATTAAGCCTAGACATCATCAGAAAATTGCCACTGAGGTGGAGAAACGAATAAAGATATTACGATTTGAAGATCTCGCGGCAAACCCTTCTAAACTCCTTCCAGACTTACTGGAGTTTGCTGGGTTACCCATGGACGAAGCTGCGAGTAACTGGCTTGATTTAGCGTCGCATAAGCCGAAGACAGAGAGCGAACAAAAGGCTGCAAATTAAATGGAGACAAGATTCATCTCAAAGGGCAAATGGTTGGAGATGGAAAGCTATACCAAATGAAATCAGCATCATTGAACAAAGCTGTAGCCATGTCATGAAAGTTTTGGGGTATAAGCCATTGGGTCATTCGTATGAGATGCAGAGAAATCTAAGTGTTCGTCTCCTTGACGACGACTTCGAAGCGCTTGGATGGATTAATTAATGCGAGTCAGGCTATGTAAAAGGATGGCACCTCCAACAGGTGCAAAATGCCAATTTAGGACTCTTGCAGTCAAGCAATCGGTAATCTAAACGTGCTCAGTCAAACTCTCACGAAACTAAAATACCGGACGGGTATGCCATTAACCATGGCCATTAACAAAACATTAAGATGTCAATTGTGAGGCAAGATCCCATACTTCATTATACACCGAACAATAGAGAGTAACCCTGAATGTCGCGCTTTGTTCAACTTAATCCTTACAATTGTGCTTGCAATTTAAGCAATTGCAAAGAAGCCTGAAAACATCATTCTGGATCTGGTTGTTCAAAGGATGGATAGCGCTATCCATTGGATAAATCACTATCCAACGGATAGCGTAGTTTGTTTTCAGTTGTTATTAAACACTTATCCACTGGATAGCGATTTATTCGCTGGATAGCGTTATCCATCCTTTGAACAACTTTAACGGGATTTTAAAAACCCAGGACCTCTACGTTACGGGTGCAATGCTCTACCAACTGAGCTAGGAAGCCACACATTGGGAGCAAGGTCAATTGTGAGTTCATATGTTCCCGTGAAAGTGATAAAATGATGATTATCATACATATGGTTTGGAGTGTAAAGTGAAGAAATGATCTTTTGCTGTAACCAATACGGTATGGATCAGTATGGTCATGCAAATAAAGCTATTTGTTGTATTTTTGGTAGACTTTTTTCCTTAGACTGCAAAACAGTCGTATTTTTGCGTTGGTCTGTCAAACATATGCGCGCGGTCTTTGAACGAAAGGCCTGGAGCGAGTGTGAAAACGGCACGCCCTAACAGGCCCTACGGGCGTGTGAGGCTCGCGCGCTTCGCACGCGAGGATCCACGCTTTCAGCGCTTCGCGCGCCTTGCGACCAGCGATTTAGAGAAAAAACGACTGTTTTGCAGTCTATTTTTCCTAGTCTCTGCCGTTAGTGGGGAGGAGTGCGTGACGACCCAAATCACGGCTGCGTAGGAGACTATAAAGTGAAAGTGAATACTCTCTGTATATTTTTTACTTGAACAGCTTCAAAGTGATACGGTAATGAGTTATTCAACCGTGAAAGAAATATGCAATAGTTATGATCAGTTATTTACCTAACTGGTTCAGTGAATGTTGATGAATACAGTGTACCTCGACTTTATTATTCTCGCCACGGTTAGAGTACAATCTGTTCATAATGCACCAGTCATTTGAAACACCCCCCCCCCCCCCCCCCCCCCGAGAAGTTAAAGTGTCGCGAAATACAGTTAATTCCCGATAACCCGAACCTCCCGCTATAAACTCAGAAGTAAATTCTTTTTCCCTTCCTTCAGGTCATTTTCTTACTAATTTTACCCTCGATAACTCGAACGTTTTTTCTATTTCCCTGAAGGTTCGAGTAATCGGGAGTCAACTGTATGGCCACTCAAATTCGCGGTTCCCGCCACGTTGAGAATCCCACTTCCGGCCGCCCTCTCTTTTCTCCCACCCCCTTTACTCCCGGGTTCCTGCCCCCCCCCCCCCCCCCCCCCTCCCCCCTCCCTTAACGAGGGTCGTTACTTTCGGAACTTGACGATATTAAATCAAGACACTGCTGATTACTGACAGGCCAAGATTCAAATTCGTCCATACCCTATGATCAGGCGTCCTTTTCCCTAAGAAAAACGAGGGAAAGAATACGATAGCAAAGAAACGGAAGCCGGGTGAGAAAAAAACCCTCTCAAAAGAGGAGGGCCTGATCGCAGGTTAAATTTATTACTGCACCAGTAAGTACTGGCAGAAAACTTACAGGAGCTACCTCAAGGTTTGTGTATCTTGAAAATTTTACATTTTTCAAACTCGTCGTTTACAATCCGTCTTAATCTTCTCCATCCTTAACCATCCTTGTTCCGGATTGGTTTCTTATTACCTCTTTGGTGTTTTTTTCTACGTTAATAAACTATTCTTTTAGGTTTCCTTCAATTTGAAGGTAACTTCGCATATCGTTAACACGTGACATAGCTCCTTTACAACTTCTCGGACTAGAGTTCAATGCTTAATGTTAATCCTTGAAATTCCTTCATTTCTTTTCCTCACTCGCTTTAGACTTGTACAGTGGGCACCACATGGTTAAACAGTCTCCAGAACTGATGAGATTTCTCTCATTTGACCGGCGAATTTCTAAAGTCGAAAAAGCAAAGAACTGTTAGCGATCAATAATGTTAATATATAAACTAGCCTGCATAGTAAGCTCTCTGGGAGTGGGGGTAGGCAGAGAAGGAAAGAGAGCTTGCAGGGACGTCTTAGAAAATCTATTATTCTCTTTCTTCTCACATGGAGAAAAAGTGACTTTTCAGACTCTCAAACTCACCTTAAATTCACCAATGGTCATTTCAAAGGACTTTGTACTGAGAGCCCCAGAAGGATCTGTGACCGTTATTAAAGCTGTGATGTAGGGAGAATTTAGACTGCGACAGGAACTGGAACTCACACCAACAGATAGCTTCCATTTCATATCAAGCAACTGACGAGTTCAAAACACAATGTTTAATTATGGTGAAAAGAAAAGAAAGTTCTACCACCCCACTCCCCCTTGTACAGTAGGTGGGCCCACACTGCCGGAGCTTTAGCATGAAGCCGACTAGGAGTACTGTCACTCCCCCTGGATGGGATGCTAGTTCAGATGCTAAGAACACAACACAATGACCCCAGACAGCTCTCAAACCCGGATCACTCAATCCGGAGTTGAATGCACTAAAGTAACCATTAGGCCACCGCATCACCCTTGTTTTTCTATTTTGAATTTCATTTATTTTCACCTTAAAAGGCGGGAAATTTTGGCACCAAAATGTTTAGTTTAGTTTAGTTTAGTTTATTAATTTGCCACATAAAATAGAAAACAAATTACAATAATAATAGAAAAGGAAATTGACTAATACAGGAAGTGGCGAGGGGGCCTATGAAGAAACCATAAGGCTTATAATATTAGGCACCCTTGTTACATTATTTGTTAAAACATTACGTTGGAAACATGGGATGGACATTACATTGGAAACACGTTATACAGGTCTAATATACATGTATAAGCGTAAAAGTTCAGTTGAGTCCAATTTAGCCTCCTACATAGATCTGCGTAGGAGGCTACATGCAGGTGTCCAAATTTAATTTCTTACATTAGCCAGCAATGAAAAATATTGCCGTTCAGCCGTTGATGAAGGCTCAGTCTCCAGCCGTGGGTGTTTTGGTACGCCCGCGATCCTCTGGGAGTGGAGAGGATCGCGGGCGCACCGAAACATCCACGGCTGGAAACTGAGCCTACCGTTCATGGTAACCGTGTTAAATGGCTTGGCCACCCGTTTTTCATCCATTCACTAGTCGTGCATTTGCCGTTCCAATGGATAGCCGTAGTGTACGTTTTCGCATGAGAGGTCACACATTAAAGATTGCTATTTACCTGTCCCACATTGAGAATTTGTGTCAAGTCAGAACTACTTAAAATTTTCCCCTGAAAGACAAAACAGACTATTATTGTATGCAGTATGCAGCCTGTATTAAACCATACTGCACTATTCTCGTAATTATGCCTGGAGAAAAAGATATCCCGGTTTAAATACTCCCGTCACTGTCAGTGCAAAGAAAAAACGTCTATTAAATTATTAATTGATATTAAAAACAAATGGTACCAGTAAAAGGAAATGATGGTAAATGTTAAGAGATAGATTGGTAGCGATATCACTTTAAGCCAGTGTCACAATCTACTCGGAAAACATCTCTACGTTCTCCCAACAGGTCTACAGTAGGTCAACCTATGATCTTCAGCACACCAGTTCGATGCTCTACCCCTGAACTACAGTTGACTCATGGGAGCTAAGGCCACATACCGTAAAAGCTCTATTAAGCCCCCAGGGGGCTTATTTAATTTCAGGCCTCAAGAAGGGGGGGAGGGGGCTTATTAGAGAGGGGGCTTATTTTAAATCATAAATTTTCGAGAAAATTCACAATAATTTTTCAAACTTTGCTATTACACCTCTAACTAAAACAAAACAAGAAATGGGTTGTGTATCACTGTCTTACCAATTTATATTAAAATGAAATGTCATTTACATCAGCCTGACAGAGAGGGGGACCTATTACAAAATATGACTACCAAAGGGGGGGCTTATTAGAGAGGGGGGACTAAATAGAGAGGGGGGGCAAAATAGAGCTTTTATGGTAACTACATGTACATGTAGGTTCAAATGAGAGAAACATCTTGCATACTGCTAGGATTAGTTTTGAAGAGGAGTGACAAATATGTTTAAAATCTCTCTTCAACAAAATACACCATAATCCCACCTGCTCATTCCAAACATGTTTGATAACTGAAAGAGTGACTTCCTTCCAACATAACGAAGATTTCAGTTCTGTAATTAGTTTTTTCAGCGGGCAGCTTGGCCTTTGCTGCAGACCTGTTAAAAAACACAAGTTTTTACATGTAGTTTGCCATGAAATGCAATTTTGAGGCAGTCAGCCACAGTTATGTGAAACATCAACAAACTGGGAAATCATGATCTAGACCAACACCCCACCCCCACCATATTGGTTGCTATAAAAATTCAGAAACTATGTTATTATAAATTTATAGTTTTATATTCATATCATGTACCTGAATATATAGCTAATGGCATTCAGTAGAAGCTTGGCATCATATGATATCCCAGCATTATGAAGACACTACAGAATGAACAATCCCTTGTTAAAATTTAAAAATATAAGATTTTTAAACAGGTAACAGTAGTTCAGGGACAGGGAAGGGGGAGGGCTACTCAGGTATATTAGTGATGGGGAGGTGCGTGGGCCTTTAGGGGGTTTGAAATTTAATAGTGATTTGGGGACTTTTTGGGGGGTTAGACATTTTCTGGCGAATGTTTTTAGGTAGAAAGATTTCAGTTGGTAGTAACTTTTGGGGGGGAAGTTAGTAATAAAGTTTTGTGTCATTTGTTTTCTTGGACAACAGACTTTGACTCTAATGGTGCCTCTCTCCACCTAAGAGTAAAAATGAGTACCAGCGAATTATTGGCCATGGAAAACCTGATAATACACATGTGCTTGTAGTCTGAAGTGTCAGCTGTCTCTTCACCCTAACCCCCCCGAGGGGCCAGGCAAGGGGCCAGCCTGGCCCCTCGGGGGGGGGGGGGGGTTGGTTGGGGCAAGGAGACGGCTGCCACTTCATGTGCTTGGAGGTAACCTGCGATACATCCCCTCTGGAGAAACTGAAGTCGACACCAGTGTTGTAGGTATGCAGACTTCACCTCACTGTGTGTTTATTAAGAACTTGTTACAAGTTGTTACAAGTTGCAATACCTTTTGATACTGTTCTACAGGAAGTAACACAATCTTGTATTGAAGAAATGCTGCTACATCCTGGCACTGCAAGGAGAAGTGCACGGTAAATCACGGCTCAAAATAATGTAACACTAAACAGTAACCTAGGGGTAACTACTACCTGTACACGATAGAAGAAAATTAATGATGGTGTAAACAAAGCTCAGTGAAATGTAATGAAACGGAAATGGCCAAAGATGACCAAATATTTCACTTTTTTAGTCGCACAACATGTTGGGAATCCCGGCCTGGTCAGTATCAAGTTCTCCAGTGCCAAAGAAAAAAAAAAGATAATTTGTGACAAGCAATGTACTGTGCGAAGCCGACACGGTAGGCTAACGGTTAGCGCACTCTGGATCGAGCGGTCCAGGTTCAAGCCCTGGCCAGGGTCACTGTGTTGTGTTCTTATGCAAGACACTTTACTCTCACAGTGCCTCTCTCCACCTAGGAGCATAAATGGGTACCGATGAATTGTTAGGGCAACCTAACAAAATGCTTTGGGGTAACCTGGCATTGTACTAACATCCCACCCAGGGGGACTAGCAATACTGACTCCTAGTCGGCTTCGTGTTATGGAAACCAGGATAACCTCTGGCAGTGTGGGCCAGTTTGACCCCAAATGGCTTTACCTTTTTATGCAAATTATGTAATGAGAAGCAGGAGGGGAGGGGAAGGTAGACAACTATTTGCGCATGCATTAATTATAATAACAATAATGCAAGGTTCAATTCCTACTGTTACCTTCCACCCCCCCCCCCCCCCCCCCGGGCACACCCCCAGGCATTTGCCATTTTTTCTTCACTTGGTGTCCTATTCCCCACCCCCAGGCACAAAGATAGAGGCAATTCCCCACCCCCGGGACACAAACTGCATTGTTTCCACAAGAATACAGAAACATCTCTCCCATTGTTTTTTTTTTCTTGCCCGCGTTTCTTTGACTTTGGACGCTTCTCTCTTGCAGTTTTTTCAAATACCGGTTTTATAAACTTGGAAAAATTGCTTTCCTCCAACCAGTCGCTTACAAATTGGAGGGATTCCCCATCAAAGAAGTCCGCTAACTGGGGCATGTCGGCCCGTGTGGTTCGATGCCAATTTTCGCCCCATAATTCCTTGCGCGACTAGATAATTTAACTATCCCCACACCCCTACCCCCGGGACAAGACTAACTTGCAAAATTCCCCACCCGCGGGCCACAAGGGCTGACTTTGTCCCGGGGGTTGCCCAGGGAGGGGGGGGGGGGGGGGTTGTGGATGGTAACAATAAGCTTAATAATGAAAATGTCTCTCCACTAGTATTTCTGTCAAATTCTAGTGGAGAAATATCATCATAACTGCATAAAAACAAGAAACTTCAAAAATATTATAAAGACAATGTAAACATAGCTTGGCTCATAATAAACTTAGCTAGTGAGCTAAGTTTTGATTTTAGGAATTTTATAAGCTCACCATTTCAGCAAGGATGTCTTGCGGAACAGAATTCAAGGCCTCAACTGCAGAGTTGAAACCTGGCGATCAAACAGCAACAACATCGAGATAAGCATTCATAAAATATGTCCTATCGTCGAAAATCGACCTTAAACATCCAGAAAACCAATAAAATACCTTGAGGTACATCCGTGAAGACCAGAGACATCTTCTCCTCTCTGCGTGAGCCGCCTTGCATTTAACCAGCGGTTGTACATAAACAAGTTTTGCATCGTTTATGCATCAATAAATTGTCGCGTGAGGCGGACTGGGACTCAAAATGAGCCTTCTGTCCAGCGGCTGTATTCTGTAATCCAAAATGGCGGACAAACACAGGAGTTCGGGTTTTTTTATGAAGCTTTGGAGAAATCAAAACAAAATATGAAGTTGGTACGAAACAAAGATATCAATTCAACAGTTAATCGATTTAAGATTTTGTGGATAAATTCTTGTGTTTGTATTTTGGCAGTATTCTTTAGGCAGAACGAGTTCGGCACCATGTCTGGTTCTCCAGTTCAAAGGCGCAACTATCATGCTGGATTGCTCGCTGGATATGTCCACTTTGCAGCATTTTATGCCTCTTTCTTTGGTAAACAAGTAAGTGCATCGAAACAGACCTCACAGTGGCCAACCGTTTCCCTGCTAGCAGAGTCTCCTTTTCCGTTATCTTGAGCGGGAAGAAAAGGACACTCTGCTCTGACTCATCGTTTCGAGTCAGGGCAGAGTCCCCTTTTCTTCCCGTCTCAAAATAACAGGAAAGGAGACTCTGCTAGCAGGGAAGCCATCCGTAGAAATCAGTTCCAAATCCGGAATATTTACTTGCAAATTCATGCCGATTTTGCCCAGAGGAACATGTATATCTCTCGACCCCAATAATCAGACGACTAAATTACAGCAAGGAGCCCAAAAGTGTGACCACTTTTAATTAATTCTCATTCTTTCATGCATGTAGACTATCCAATTAGAAGCCAAGGATTAGCTATCTTCAGCTTATGATTGGATAGTCTGCACACACAAAAGAATGTGAATCACATTTTTGGTTCTTTGTTGTATATAATAATAATTTGGGAGACCGGGAGATTTGGGCTGCATCTGGGAAACTCCCAGATTATTACTCCCGGATTAATTGTAATGTATTAGTCAATTCCAAGCATGGTTAACTCCCCCCCCCCCCCCCCCCTTCCTTCACCTCCTTTCCCCGCTTACCCCACTGTTTTGAGCCATTGTTTTGACCCAGTGGGGCATTTGACGTAGTAAATCGTCCCACATAGTGGGGAATGTGATTAAATATTTTCAAAAGAGTGCCTGGGGGATTTGCCCAGGGTGTCTTGTATGCGTGTACAATGGTCATACTATGTAGTAAGTTCATGACGCAGGGGAGGGATTCATGGTCACTGTCTTGTAAACTTGGAAGTAACAAGGGAAGGTCATTTACTCATATCCCTTTCATTAAAATAGTGAAAAAACAAGCCAGCTGAAATCATGGACCACAAGGGAACTGCTGGATATCGAAGGATTTGCTTCACAGAATGTAAGTTGCTATAAATACTGCATGGCAACCCAGTCTACAGAGTACATACAGTGTACATGTATGTCATGTGGCAGCAATTAGTTTTGTTTGTATTTTTTTGTGTTCGCACCAGAATCTCTACGCTGCACACCAAATGAAGTCAATTTTAAATACTAAAGTTCAAACAAATATACAGTCAACTCTCTCTAAGATGGACACCATCGGGACCGGCACCAACTGTCCATCTTAATTAGAGAGGTGTCCGGCTTATAGATAGTTTAGATACAGTAAAATGACTGAAAAACAGCGCACATGGACCAACACCAGGTGTCCGTCTTATAGAGGTGTCCGTCTTATAGAGGTGTCCGTCTTATAGAGGTGTCCATCTTATAGAGGTGTCCGTTAAAAGAGAGTTGACTGTATCAGCCTTTTACAAGGGTAGGGTCATATTACATGTGATCTGATGCACTCCTGACCAGTAAAAATGCCTGTACATGCATGAGATCTTATCGAGTTCTGCCATGCTCTTCAGACTGGCTGGCAACACAAAATATTCAGTTAGTAATATATCATTCAATATTGTCCTTGGAATAAGTTACAATTTATTATTATTTTTAGTACTAACAACAATTAAATGAACTTTTCTCATTATACAACTGTATGTACTTAAAGGAGCTATGTCGTGATATAACAGTTTACTAAAAAAGGTAAAAAAATGGTAATAATAAATCAAACAGGAACAAGGATGGTTGAGGATGGAGAAGAAGACGGATTGCGAACGGCAAACTTGAAAAAAATGGCCAATTTTTTCAAGATGCGCCATCTGTGATGTAGCTCCTTTTAAAAGTGAAATCCTTTTCTTATAACATGCATCAATTTCACTGTATCTAGAACTTAAAGGAAATCGCTGGAAAAGTATTCATAGATGTGGAGCCAGAAATTTGCCCTCCAGAGGTAAGGACACCCGAAGTGCATTGATACATGAAGACCCCAGGGGGGGGGGGGGGGGGGGGAACTCCCTTATTTGGTGAAAATGGGGAAGCTCTGCTTTACAGGGTATGTTTTTCAGGGTCTCTCATCTTAAACAGGGTATATCTGTCTGGAGATTTTTCACTGGAAATGTTAAACAGGGATGTGTGCAGTCATTGTCAGAAGTAAAATTACCATTGACAAGGCATTCGGTGCGTGATTTATAAAACAGCATGTGATACCTGGATTGTCCTCTTATACAGTGTTACAAAATAAGACATCTTATCTTAATTAACAGGGTCACAAAATGAATGGACTTTGTCTTAAGGTGGCCCGCGGTTATTTATTGGAGCGGAGGTTCCCTTTTTTAAAACTACTTTTCGGCAGGAAAGCGTCAACCGATTTCTCTAATTTTTGGTATTCAAAATAAGGAATCTTTATATTTTAGAAGGCTTTTAATTTTAGGGCAAACGAAATTTAAGATTTAGAGATACAAGCGCTATTAGAAAACCTTGTTTTTTACGAAATCGCGAATATTTTCATAAAACGAAGATAGATTTTTTTCTAATTACGTTCAATAAGTTCCAAGACTTCAATGTTTACTGTGAGCAAGTTTCCACAAAATCGGCTGCATAGAAATTGCTGCACAGTTCACTGCTGAATTTTAGCTTCAAAATAATATGCTCGTGTATTTGCTTCATCTGTTGCAAGAACGCTTCAATAATGCTAAGATCGCACCTATTGTTAGAAAGCTTGACACCACCTAAACCTTTGCTGAATAATCGGAAAAGATCGGAAATTCCCAGTAAAAGTTATAAGCAAATGAAGAACAAGATGTTTATAGTGCGTAATTTGTGAATTTCAAAATATTCACGTTTGTTCGACTTGTGAAAAAACTACCGATTTGTTTTCCGTAATTGTTAAGTATGATAAAATCCAGCATATATAAAAACGACCTCGCCTAGTTTTGGGCGTGTAGCCTCGACGAAGCTCGGCGAATTAAGTCATCAAGTTAGCTGCTTCATGTCCTCCATTTTACCAATGCTTTGAAAACCCCTCGTCTTCCGTAAATTATTCAAATTTGCCGCGTTGTGGGATTTATTTTGCACTTGGGAATTTTACGGATCATCGAAAATTTAAATGATAATGAACGATCAATGACATTCCAAGGAAATTTTCAATGATCCGTAATTCCCAAGTGACAAATAAATTCCAGAACGCGGCAAGTTTGAATAATTTACGGAACACGAGGGGTTTTCCTAGCATTTGTAAAATGGAAGACATGAAGCAGCTAAATTGACGAGCCGAATTCTCCGAGCTTCATCGACGCTACACGCCTGAAACAAGGTTAGGCCGTTTGTATATATGCTGTATTTTATCATACTTAGAAATAAGCGAAAACAAATCGGTAGTTTTTTCAAAAGTCGAACAAACTTGAATATCTTTAAATTCACAAATTACGCATATAAACATCTTGTTCTTCATTCGCTTATAGCTTTTCCTTGGAGTTTCCGATCTTTTCCGATTATTCAGCAAAGTTTTAGATAACATTAAGCTTTCCAATGATAGGTGCGATATAATAATTATTTTAGCGTTCTTGCAACAGCTGAAGAAATACACAAGCATATCATTTTGAAGTGAAAATTAAGCAGTGAACTGTGTAGCAATTTCTGTGCAGCCGTTTTTGTGGAAACTTGCTCACAGTAAACCTTGAAGTCTTGGAACTTATTGAACGTAATTAGAAAAAAATCTATCTTCGTTTTATGAAAATATTCGCGTTTTCTTAAAAAACAAGGTCTTTTAATAACGCTTGTATCTCTTAATCGTTTATTCCGATTGCCCTAAAATTAAAAGCCTTCTATAATTTGAAGATTCCTTGTTTAGATTACCAAACATTACAGAAATCGGTTAACGCTTTCATGCGGAAAATTAGTTTTTAAAAAGGGAGCCTCCGCTCCAATAAATAACCGCGGGCCACCTTAAATAGGGTTTGAAGACTTCAGTGGTCACCCCACCTAAGCTTCATTCAAGTGCCCCCCACCTCCTCCCAGCTGTTCCACGGCCCAGCTCCCCACTCCTTTCCTTCTGTGCCATTCTATGCCAAGTTGTTCTTGGTCTACCTACACTTCTCCTACCCATAATTGGAAGCCACGTCAATGCTTTTCTAGGATCATCACTGGGCTGCATTTTTGTATTTAAAAGGTGTTTAGTCCTTGCTGCTTCGCCCAGAAAGGTGGTCATAGTTGCTGTAGTTTTGGTAACCATGTTGTTTTCAATGATCAAGTTGTTAGCCTGATGCAAAACCCCCTACCAGGAGGGCCAGGAGAGATAATTATATTAATTGTGTGTATGAAATAAGTTAATTTTAAACATTAATTTTTAATTTTCTTTTTTTAACAGGATTGTCTTCTAGATTTCTCCAACATTGATATCATTGTCATTTCCAACTACCATTTTATGTTAGCTCTTCCATTTATAACTGAGGTTGGTTTTAATTTGTTGTTGTTGTTCACATAAAATCTGCGTAATGATTTTTAAAATCTTTGCCGATTTATATTATAAAGCAACTTAGGTACCGTATTGTCTGGCTTCCAGGGGCTTCATAGATATAGATGATTTAAAAACCATTGTACAAATAATTATTACAGAGGATAATATAGGTTTTGAATCAGATTTTTTTCTGGGCTTTCTTTATGGGAGGAGGGGGCAGGGGTGGGCAGGAACCAGGAGTAAAGGAGGCAGGAAGTCTACAGGAGGCGGGAGAAGAGATGACAGGAAGTGGGATTCCCAAGGTGGACAGAACCAGGAGAAATAGGAAAATATTTAACAACATTGTGTAATATTTTGCAACAGAAATAAGCACAAAGAGGTGGAAACCACAATGGGAGGGGTGGGAACTGAGAGCACAAGGTACAGGGAGCAGGTAGTTTAGACCCCCCCCCCCCCCCCCCCCCACACTTCTTTAGAACTGGGAGGTGCAGTGGCCTAATGATTAGTGCATTGGACTGTCCAGATTGTGGGGTCCAGATTCAAGCCCTAGCCAAGGTTCTGGTGAGTATACATGTAAATGGCTACCAGTGAATTTTTGGGGCAACCTGATAGAAATGCTGGGGGTGACCTGCGATGGACTAGCATCCCATACAAGGGGAGCTGCTTTATGCTACAGAAATAGTGCCTCTAAGTCTAGATGCCGAATTAATAAAATGTTGCTTCATGATCATAACTGTGAATATCACATTGCACTGTGTGGTTCCAAAAATATCCATACCCCCCATGGAAATTCCATTGGATTGAACCCCCACCCCCCCCCCCCCCCCACCCCCCTGGAAATTCCAGTTTAGTTTCATACTAGTTTCGTTCCTTTAAAAATTTTGGCTTTTGAGACCGTCACCTGCCCATGGATGGTGTCTCTGGTAATGTGGCTACCTGGGAATTTCCAATGACCTTCCTTGGGGTGGGTATGGATATTTTCTGGAACTACACATATTTTATACTGGTTTCTCCTATGCCTAATTACTACCAGATGGTTTAGTTTCATCATATGTATGACTTGGAAAAATAGGACTGCAGTGTATGTACCTGTGATTTGTATTTTGTAACCTTTCTTTATCAACGGTCCTTTCCTTAGCATTCAGGTTTCAAAGGAAAGATTTATGCCACTGAACCTACAGTTCAGATTGGAAGGTAAAACAAATTTAATGTATACTACTGTATGTTGACAAATCTAATGTTGCTACATGTCCTACTCCTGCCACTTGAATGTATAAGAGTAAAAGCGTGGCAGACTGCATTTTTATCCTCCAGATATCTAGTATACAAAGTTACCAAAATGAGAGTCAAACAATCTAAACTTGTTCATTTGAGAGGCCTACAGTACTTAGCCTCCTTAAGCTGGTAAACTAAGTGACATCCTCATATTTATTTTTCGGAAACTTTTTCCCAAGTAGCTTCATGTCACTGAACCTGATAAACATCTTTCTCATATATTTTTTAAAAAAGTTGACGTCACTTTTAAAAACTTTGAAAAATGATTTAATATGTTTATTTTATTTTATTTTAGTTTAATGAGTTTGCCACAATAATTTTACAATGAATCTTACAGTTAAAAATTTAGAATTAAAAATGGTGCCGGGAGAAAGGAACAGAACTTTTGTTCCACTTGACACCTAACTCCCTTTATAAAAATACATATAAATTTAAAAATTTACAACTGTTACATGTACTTTCTAATAAATAGTTAGTCAACTAACGTCGTTAGGGTACTGTTTTGTTACTTAATTCTATCTTCAGAGAACTAATGTTAGAGATGGTAGTGTATGCAGAGCGTGTTCCAAAGGTCAGCAAAGGAAACATGTGGAAGGACAGTGAAGTTTTGAGGTGAGTTGTGTGGCCATTTTAATTGGGGAGACGTTACTTTTACAAGGTACAGAATTTTATAATAAATTATTTATTTATTTATTAATTAATAATAATAATTGTTGTATTTGTTGCCACAGATGTCTACCTGCACCTCTCAGTGACTTAAAAGGCACAAAGTCATGGAAAGTTCTTTATAGGTGAATGTTAAAACAAAAAGTGTTAATAGTTACTTAGAACTTAAGGTACATAAGGCCCCAAGTATTAATAGTTGCCTTAAGTTAGTTTAAATATGTTACCAGAGTGAGAAGTTGTTACATGTTGTAAATTTTGCACTTTCGAGACAGTGTTTCATCACATTTCCAAACACTGAGAAGAGATAGAGTTGAAAATTCGATGCTTAGTGGAGTATTTGTGACAACATTTGAGGTGTTTGGAAATGTGATGAAACACTGTCTCGAGTGTGTGATATATTAATATCTTCTCAATTGAAACCAAAACAAGTACCAGTTGGTAGTATTACACAATGCACATGTACGTATGTCCTCAGTAATGATGTTTCTGTTTTACAGCAAGCATGATGTGAAGGCTTCAATATCAAAGATTCAAAATGTGGGATATTCAGAAAGATTAGTAAGTACTCAGTATTTAACGTCACCAGAGGGAATGCTCCCAGTCACTTCATGCTATAGCTACAGAAACCATGAGTTAAGCGCTGGCGGCATTGATGAGCCACCTGGCTCCTCTGATCCACAGAATTGGATCAGACTTTAAGGGGGGAGGGGAGACAGGGGGGGTCTGAACTTTCCGCTTCCCATACCTTGTAATCTTGTTCCCGTCCCTTCCATTCTGGTTTCTGCCTCTTTGTGCTTTTTCTATTGCAAATATTCTGCAATGTTGTAAAAAAAAATTCCTATTTCTCCTGGTTCCCACCACCTTAAGAATCCCACTTCCCACCATCTCGTCTCCCGCCTCCCATAGACTTTCTGCCCCCTGTACTCCCGGGTTGCCGTCCCCCTGTATCCCTCCCCCTTCCCCCCCCCCCCCCCCCCCCCCCCACACACACACACTTTACTACACAAAAATAATGATTTATTCTTTTGTTGTTTTATTCTTCTTCCTTTATAGGATCTGTTTGGTATTCTTAAGCTGACAGCTCTCAGTTCTGGTTACTGTTTGGGAAGCTGCAACTGGCTGATAGAGTCAGACTATGAAAAGGTAATTACTAATGATAATTTTTACATTTATTTGATATTTACATAGTTAATAAAGGGAAATGGTTATGAAGCCCGGCAAAGTTCTTTGTTATATGTTTTTGTTCGCTATTTTGAGGGTTGACCGTGCACAAAACCTGACAAAATACAATAGGTGGTTACGTGTGTTCAAGCAACTAACCAATAGAAACGTTGCGATTACGTAATTCATGCATAGTGTATGAGCTCAAAACAAAAGATGTGCACGGTCATGGACCTTCCAACATAAATCTTGGCGTCTTTGTTTGCTACTTTGAAGTTTGCCGGGCTTCATAACCATTTCCCTCTATTAACTATGATATTTATAAATAATTGGATATAGCTTTAGAGTTCATTGCAAGTAGAGGTTGGGTGTCCAGGGAATCGCATAGGCTGATACTAAAACCCCAGCCCCAAGATGGATGATGACTGCCCATGCACATGACCAGCACTGTCCATAACCAGCCACAAGCCAGAACACAAATAGATCACCTCATTAATCTGTTAGAGAGGGGACAAGGGGGGGCAGGAAGTCTACGGGAGGCGGGAGAAGAGAGGGCAGGAAGTGTGATTCCCAAGGTGACGTGAACCGGGAGAAATAGGAAAAAAGTTCACAACATTGCATTTACATTTGCAATAGAAAAAGCACAAAGAGGTACTCCGTAGAACCACAATGGATGGGGCGGGAACCGAGAGTATACAAGGTACGGGAAGCGGGAAGTTCAGATCCACTGTCTCCCCACCACAACTTAATTTAATGTACATGTATAACCAAAACAAATGAATGAAAATTCTGTTTTCTGTTGATAAAACAGGTCAGTTATGTTTCTTGTTCGTCGACATTCACCACTCACCGCTTCCCATGGATCAGTCCATGTTAAAGAATAGTGATGTCTTAATAATGACAGGAATCACAGAAGCTCCAACTGCAAACCCTGATGCTATGCTGGGTGAATTTTGTACCCACTTAGGTAAATGCAGTTAGAGATAAGTTTATATGCATTTCTCAAGGCTGAGGCTTAACACTGGTTTCCGTAGCATAAAGCAGTATAGCTAATCCCCTGGATGATTCTGGATGGAATGCTAACTTAATAAGCGCCCCCCTCGATTAAGCTCCCCCTTTTTGGCCGAAAAGTTAAATAAGTGCCCGGCGCTTATTCGAGGAAATACGGTATTCAATTTCTTACTCTCAGTCAACCAACAATCCCCTAATTTGCTCTATTTGAATTTTCTTTATGAATTCCAAATTGACAATGATAAAATTAGAAGTATTTCATAAAACAGTGCTGTAATGCTGGACGTTTGATTGAAACCAATGCAATGTTTTTGGGTTTTTTTGTCCGTAGCTACTACTTTACGAAATGGAGGAAATGTTCTTGTGCCTTGTTGTCCCTCAGTAAGTTAATAATTTAGAAAAGGCAGATTGTACAGTCGTAGTTGCGTAGCAGGCGCTGTCGTAGAGTTCCCCTTATCTCGTCTCGCACGTGTCTTTCCTCGTACGCGCCTTTCAACTCGCGCTCAATAAACTCCAGCGCCTGCTACGCAGGTTAGTACAGTCAAACCTCCCGTAAGAGGACACCCTTGGGACCACCATAAAGGAGAGGTGTCCGCTTATGGGAGGTTAAAATTGTAGTGTTTGTATGTAGCTGGGAACATGACTAAGTGTCCGCCTACGGGAGGTGTCCGTTAGCGGAGGTTCGACCGACTCACTTTCTGATGGATTTTGATTCGAGGAAAAGTAAACAAAATCAACTGCAAGCTGACGTTTGCTGTTTGCCGTAGAACGTCCTTTTTTTTGTAGAACATCCTGCTCAGACTCCCTGTTATCTAGACCTCCTCTTTACCTCCCTCGCTTACGGAACCGTCACTGATAATGATGAAAAATGTCATACAAGTGTATTTTTTGTTACGTTACACAGGGCGTACTGTATGATCTGTTTGAGTGTTTGTACTCGTACATGGATGGTGCTAGCCTGACATCAATTCCTATTTATTTCATCTCTCCTGTGGCTGATAGCTCTCTAGCCTACTCCAATATTTTTGCTGAATGGTATGAGACTTCTTATTCTACTGTTAATTAGTGCGGTTTTCAATAGACCAATTTCGATATATTAATATTCTAACTTGGCTCCGAGGCTTAGGGGAATAAGACAAAAGAAATTATTTATTCATCCCTCAACGGTGAACCTCGATGTGATTTATTGTCGATTTCTTTTGTTTTATTCCCCTAAGCCTCGGAGCCAAGTTAGAATATTAATATATCGGAATGGTCTATTGAGTGTTGTGAAACCAAAGCAATCACAAGAGTCAATCACAAAAAAGTAAGCAGCACAATGAACCAATGAGAACTTGAAGCAAACACACGTGACCGGCGCCAAGCGCGGGAAAGGAATCCGCGGGAAACGCTTGTGACCAAGTCGCGATTGGTTTTGGTTTTGCATCTAATTGGTTAAGAAAGTGGCGTGAGTTTTTTAAAACCAATCACAAAGCGTCCAAAGCAAACCCAAAGCAATTCATTGATTACTTTCGATACTCAATTGAAAACCACTCCTATTTTCGGTAGTTTTAGATAACTTTTGTTGCACGCCAATGGCCTCTGTGCAGGATATGAATATGTATACAATAGCCTCCATTTTCCTTGGAAATGTGCTCGGATATTTGTCTGCGGAAAACAGTTTTCTTTTATTCAATGTTTCATAAAAGGAATTCATGAGCGGCCCATTTGAAAAATTCGGACCGCTCACGGAACCAATCAGAATGCTTCTTTTCATCATGGACCAGTTTGCCATATCAGTAATATATTTATCTCATGTTGAGAAACACTGCCCAATATTGTTTCCTTTTCTGTTACAGGCTATGTCAGAGTAAACAGAGCAAAGTTTATTTACCAGAAGCACCATTTCCACATGCTGAGGTATCTTGTTTTTACACTCACTGAATATCGTTTATCCGCATACAGAACCGTGTTGTAAACCCTACAAGTTATAACCCCTTCCTTATACATGTACACCGGATTTATCCACTGGATAGTGATTTATCCAGCGGATAGCGTTATCCAAGTTGCCGAGAGTTCAAACTCTCGTTTGGCCCGAAACTCATGCGTTCTCGGCGACTCTCATTGATTCTCGTGGGCTCTCATCGAATTTGAACCTTCTCAAATTTTTCTTGAGAGTCGTCGAGAGTTTTCTCCCGTTTGGCGCAGGCTGATGAGAGTTGAAGAAAACTCTCAGCGACTCTCGCTCTCGCTATCCACTGGATAATGATTTATCCGGGGGATAGTATTATCCACCCTTTGAACAACCGATTTGCTAGGCAAATCATGATATATCTTTTTTTCTTTCTTTCTTTTTTTTCTTTTTTGAAACAGCTTGTCAAGACCGGGCGTCTAAAACACTTCCCCAGCATCCATGGTGGGTATATAATTGATTTATAAATTCCTTTTAAATAACAACCGGTTAACAACGGTTATTTATTTGCCAATTTAAAACGTAGCATGTAAGCTAATGATAGCGTATCTACTCGTAATTTTTACATGAATTCTTGTGTGTAACATTTTCTATGTTTATTTGCGCACTACACGTTACTAATGAGGCTATTTGTCATGGTATTCACAGATGGTTTGAGCAGCTGTTTTAAGACTCCTTGTGTTGTGTTTGCTGGGCATCCGTCTTTACGATACGGAGACGTGGTGCATTTCATGGAACTGTGGGGAAAATCAAGTGGAAAACACTGTTATATTTACTGGTACGTGTAGTTGTTAAAAAAGTTATCGCATCCTTTTCCCGGGAGGGGGGATGACAGGGGGTTCTGATCTTATCGCTTCCCACCAGGCAAAAATGAAAGAAAATTGAAGAACCGTTGCCAGGGTTGATCATGAAAATGTATGGTGTGCATGATACATTTTCACCCTTTGAACACTGCAGTAAGGCAGCCGAAAGCTCGGTTTTTAAACTTTTTAGCCAGAGAACATTTTTGATATTTAATCGAAAAGACAAAAATGACTTAAAGGAGCTATGTCACGATAATTCAAGTCATTTTTGCGAAGTGCAAAATAACCTTCAAATTGAAGACAGCCACAAAATAATAGTTTACTAAGGTAGAAAAACACCAAAGAGGTAATAATAAACCAAACAGGAACACGGATGGTTGAAGATGGAGAAGATTAAGACGGATTGCGAACTTTAAAAAATTGGCCAATTTTTTTCAAGATGCGCCATCCGTCACGTAGCTCCTTTAACATATCGTGTCATAGCAGGAGTCCTATTTATCTTAATTTCAGAGCCAGAGTTTCCATATCTAGAGGCGCTTGCACCATATCAGCCACTTGCTATGAAGGTAGGTGTAGTGACCGCGTTATTCAGTAAAAGAGATCCGTCTCTATCGCACATCGGCTATCTTGTTTTGTGGCATCAAAAATGACACACCGAAGCGATGCTTGGCGTGTTGGTAGCGCGGGAGAGCGCGGGAAAGATCAACCCCGTTCCCAGGGTCTACTCCGCTTTCAAAATGGCGGCTGGGCGCCGAGAATGCATGTCATATTAATTATTTCCCGCACGTGGCATTCGAAATGATGGCTTCTATAAAACAAGGAGATTTTAACACAAATCGGAGCGCGGGAAAAATGTTATATTTTGTTTAAGAAAGGTGCTTGCATGGCTAGCTCTGAGATATGTTAAGGCGATGTTACACGAGAAGCTTTTTAACGACGAATTTTATGAAAGTCAATCAGATCATGTATTAAACATGGTATGCTGGACGATTTTTAACGCAACATTTTGTTGCCGCAACAAAATGTAAGACAAGAAATCAGCTTAAAGAATTAAAGGTGATTTTCTTTCCTTTAGGCTTGCTACTGTCCCATTGATCCCAGACTGAATTTTACACAAGCAAACAAACTTATACGAGAACTTCAGGTGAGATGGTAACACACTATTTTATAGTAGCATTTACATGTAACCTGACACGTACCCAGTCGCAGTTAGAAAAATATTTAGAAGACAATTTTAGCCGAGGGGATCTGGAGCGAGATGCTGCCGCGTTATTGATCTCGCTCCAGATCACTTAGGCTAAATTGTTTCTAACCAGATAAAAAGCGACTGGGTACGAGTCTGGTATTTAACTGTGATGCAAACTGTTCTTCTCTTTGACCCTCTTGACCAATTTGGACACGACATTTTGATGCCATACTATCTCAAGTTTCTGTGCTAACATTGGATAACTTCAGATGCTGAGTTTCGTTGATGCACTTTAGTCAAATTATGCCGGGCATCGTTTCTCTCTCTTATTGAGCACCATTGGAAATTCGCGCGCGTTCGCGGAGTAGCCCGCGTAAGCAGTGAGTCCGTCCATTCTGGGCGTGGTTAGCATTAATTATTTGCTATTTTGATCTTTAGAACAATATTTCATCTTGTTTCAGCCCGGTCACCTTGCTATACCAGATACATACACCAGATCACCAGATTTACTGCCGCACAGAACGGATCTAACCATTCAAGATGTGGTAATCTCTATTTACTTACCTTCTATATTAATTTTAAATTGTTTTTTTTGGCCTTCCCTTGCGTAGAAAAAAAATCATCAGCCCCATATTGTTGCGACTCTTGTATTCCAGTTATGGTCGTTGTTAGTTCTCACCTTCGCCTATTTCCCATTCGTAAACGGTCGATACCATCCCTAGTAGCAGAGAACAGCGCTCCGGTTAGCCTACAATAGCACAATTTGTAATTTTTTTTTGTAATTTTTTTTTCTATTTTGTGTGGCAAATTAATAAACTAAACTAATAGCACTCTGGTTAGCCTGCGAGTAGCACTCCGGTTAGCCTGAGATAGCACTGATTCGCTAAATGGTAAGACTGCAAAACAGTCTCTCTTTTTCTCGAGATATTGTGCGCGACGCGCGAATTGAGAGGCGCGAAGCGCCGATAATCAACGCGCGTAATTTTCACGCTCGTTCCAGATCCTTTTCGGGCCAGGTTTAGCCCGACTCTTGCGCTAAAATACGGACTGTTTTGCAGTCTACTAAATGGTTAGCTTTCATTTGTAGGTAGGGTAACATTATATATAATTTAAAAATTACCGCTTCTGGCAGCTAGCCCCTCGTGGTGTATTGGTCAGGGAGTTCACTCGTGATGCGAACGACCCGGGTTCGACCTCCAGGGTTTCCAGATATTATCGTTCTTTTACTTTAAAATAAAACTAAGTTCTTACTCAAATCTTGTTCTTACGAATGGCATCGTCCGTTAACGAAAGGGAAATTTGCCTTTCGCCTTCCTTCGATTGTTTATGCTATCGGTTCATACCATGAATCACAGCCAATGTGAACCAGTCGGGGGAGCAAATACCAGTTCAGTGAGAGCGAAAACCTGTCTCCGAAACGGAACTGAGCCCGCGATTTTCGTCCCGAAATTGCTAAGCAACATGACGTATCCTCATTGTGCTATGCTGCGTGACAATATTTTCTGAGTACTCGCGAGTGCTCGCGCTTCAAGTTCAACGAATATTTACCAAAAACGGCACTTGTTCCCCCGAGTAGAAAGTGCCGATTTTGGCAAATTTTCGTGGAAGCAGGAGAGTTTCCGAATATTTTTATCCAATCTGAAAACTAGCGCGAGCACTCACGAGTACTCCGAAAACCGCGGGCTCAGTTCCGTCTCGGAGGCGAGATTTCGTCATCAACTGGTACTTGTTCTCCCGACTGTGACTAAGATTTATGAACACTGGGAATTAAAGAATTTGTTAGGTTCCTATCTGGACATGGTGATTTTTTATGTTTTATAGGAGTGCAAGATGTCAACGTTTAGTCACTTAGATGTTCTTTCGCTGCCAGTTAGCAGGCAATTTGAGAAGGTTGTATTATCAAACGAGGTCAGTATGCGAGAAAGATATTATTCAGTCACTGGTGACACAAGCTACTTGGAAAAAAATATTCCGAGTTCCCCCAACAGGCGTCTAACCTATGCAAGTTGACAACTTGCGTCCACTTGCGACTTCGTTTGGTCAAGATCAAATTTGAGCGCAAGTAGACTCAAGTTTTTCACCGTTTGGCCACCCAACGCAAGTTTTTTTTGTTTACTTCTAGTACTGAATTACAGGCGCGCGCAGGAACATTGAAATGATTTTTGTAGCAACTTGCGTCATACTTGCGTGCACTTGCAAGTAAACTTACGACTCCCTTTGGCCACCCAACGCAATTCAGTACACAAGTTCATATTTCAAAACTTGCGTCAAACTTGAGAATTAAACAGCGAACAAACTGTGCTCTATTCTCTTTCATGAACAGTTGGCCAACAGTCTCCACCCACAAGAAGTGAGGCCTGGTATAGCGGTTTCCACGGTAACTGGAACCTTGGTAACCAAAGACAACAGATATACACTTGAACCATTAGACCTAACGGGGGAGGGGTCTGGCAAAACGAGGTAGGCTCATCGTAACGTATAAAAAAATATATTGGAACTACAACAAAGTCTTCAAGAAACAACTCATTCCTGTTGTTCTCTCGAGTGGTAGCAAAATGTTAGCGGCGAAGCCGTGAGAGGAATGGGGAGGAAGATAGTTTTTCACTCCTTTCCCCCCCCCCCCCCCCCCCCCCCCCCCCTCAATTTCTTTTTGTGGCTTCGTCGTTTTCCTGGTTTTGGTTGGGTTTTATCAATCATGCCAACCAGACTCCTGTTAAATAGATTCATGATTTAAGAGAAGCATTCCTCCAAATCTATTTTTATTTTTCAGTCCATAGTTGAGCTATTGTAAGAGCACTACCTGATTGGCCAGTTAGAGTAACGTGATGTCGGAGCCTCGATCAGAAGGAAATAAAAATAACTTTCACAGCATGGCACGAAACTTTTAATATAATTCTAAAACTATCAGGGGCACGGGGAATCCTTCTCTTAGATCATCCTCTCTTGGTAGATTGTAAATTTGAATTTGATTTAACCTTCGATCAGGCTCTATTTTTTATTTTTCTTTGTAAACCGTTCTCTTTGGCCTGATGGCGTGTTACTCCTTCTTCGTGTAGGGATTCAAAAGTGGAGTCTAAAGCAAGCCTAAGATCCTGCCATTTATGGGGAAGTGTTCTCGTAGAAGATCTCATACAGTCCCTAGCAAAGGTATGCTTACCAGTTATTAGCCATCGCCATTACCTTAATCTGATGGGCTATTATCTTAGGGAGACGCGGTGGGCCTAATGGTTAGCGCGTTGGACTCCGGATCGAGCGGTCCGGGTTCGAGCCCTGGCCTGGGTCATTGTGTTGTGTTCTTGGGCAAGATACTTTTCTCTCGCAGTGCTTCTCTCCACCCAGGTGTATAAATGGTACCGGCGACAAAATGCTGGGGGGTAACCTGTGATGGACTAGCATCCCATCCAGAATACTCCTGGTCTGCTTTATGCTAAGGAAACCGGGATAAGCTCCGGCAGTGTGGGCCAGTTTGGCCCGAGGCCCGAGTGCGGCTTTATCCTTTACCATTATCTTAACGGAGCTGTATCACGTTACTTTGCGCGATTCCGTTCCAAACTGGTCTTGGAAATACTCAAGAAACCTCAAAACAAGTTAGGCTCGATTACCAGCCGCTGTTCGGGAAAATGATCCCACGCTCATCCCCCGAAGGAGGAACGAGACCGAAAACAAGTTTGAAACGATGGAAACAAAATACTAGTAAAGCAGAAAGGAGTGCGGATGGTCAAAAGTGGACAAGATTGAAACAGACTGCAATGAAAAAAAACATTACTTGCCTTGTTTGGCTGTCTGGAGAATCAAATGAAACCTCTAAAAAATTGTTTTAAACTATAAAAAAGTACAAAAGATATGCTAAGTAATATATTATCGAAACTAGACAATTCAACTCTTGGGATTTTGTGTATAAATTTGGTCCATCACGTCCAGTATCGTCTTTGGTATAGACCGTATTCATAAATGGCGGCCTTTAATTATTCTTTTATATTCACGCTAATCAGCCTACCTAGCCTCATTTTAGAGTAAAAATTCTTTTGAATTTTGCACATGCTAACGAGGTTAGGTAGGCTGATTAGCATGATATAAAAGAATAATCAATCGGCCGCCATTTATGAATAAGGTCTATGTAGCTTAGTTTTTTAGGCATTACAATAAATAAGAACACTTTTCTCAACTTTTCAGTTGCCACTTATTTACCCTTCTACCGTCCTTTTTTTCTCGTCAGCGTGGTATTCAAGATGTACACGTGGAAGCTGATCAGGGGGGACACACCCTCCATTTGGTGAGTGAAGCCTGTGAGATTTCGGACAGGGAGACAATTGGTCCTGGTGCAAAACCTTTCATTTTCATGTAAATTGAACTCATTTTCGTATGAATGGTTTTACACCAGGACTCGTTTTGAAACAGAGGCAAGAAACAACTCGGTAATGGCCTTTATTATGCGACATAGCATTTTATCGCGCGAATACGCACCAAAACGAGTGCAAATATGAGACCGTATTACACGGGTCTTAGTCCTCCTGTCCGCGCGCTACGGAAAACACTGTTGAAAGCCTATATTTTAGGAAAGAATTATGTCGTATAATAAACAATTTATTCAGCGGAAAGTTGTATAATACGGCTGGGCATTTTTACTCGTCAATGTTTATTTTTTCTCGCCTAAAGGCTCGAAAAATAAAAACTGACTCGTAAAAATACCCAGCCGTATTACACAACTTTCCGCTGAATAACCTCTATATATACACTGCGGAAGAGATAGTCCAATCACTAGACCCCTCCTGTCCCTCGTTTTCAGGCTCTTTGATAAAAAGGGATGTCACGGTCAAGAGACAGAGGGAACTAGCCTCCAGTGAAAATATTTAGCGCAATTTTTTGTTCTTATTCCGCGAAGTTCAGTAAGTCAGATCCTCTCACCCCACTCCTTGTGCGCCAAAAAAAAACATACTTTCTGCATATCTGTGTGTGGAATGTCTGAAGAACTCGAGCGCGTCAAAATCGTCCGAGATTGAGAAAATTAGCGTAACCTGTAGGCTACATGGCACCTAAGCTTTCCTGTTGAAGACATTGCTTACTTTTTGCTTGCAGGCTCAAGATGACGCCATGATTCAACTTGATAGGAGTGGAACACACATCATTACACACGGAAACGAGGCTCTTAGAATCAACATCCGGGACTCGCTCCTCGAGTGCGTGTCGCAGTTTTGATCACGTGACCTTGTACGAGAACTTCAGCTAGAGTGCACACGAGTTCCGTTTGCGCGCGAAAACGTCAGTCTCTAGGAATGGCCCTGTCCTACACTTGACGTCAGACTGGTTGCTTAGCGACCAGCAGTAGGCGACAAACTTTGGGCCTGTTTCGCATTACTTTCCGATATCGGAATTTCTTAAGAACGAAATGTACGTTTTAAACGTGTATTATCAAAACTGAGGCGCAAAGGTGGCATTTAACGGGTACTCACCACCTTCGATGTCTCTTTAATCCTCGTAAAAATACAGAGGCAATGTATAGCAACCAAACACTACGAAAGCCGAGGAGGGACTTCAGACTTCAGACTTCAGACTTTCAGACTTCAGACTTCAGACTTCAGACTTCAGACTTCAGACTTCAGACTTCAGACTTCAGACTTCAGACTTCAGATTACTTAGATTTAATTTTAGTTTAGGGGGGAAGGCAAATTCCGCCTGCAAATTTAAGATTTATTGTTTTAGTTTAATGTTATTTTCAGTACAGTGTCCTTACTTAGTGGGCAACTGCTATAATTCTTGACACTTTAATAAATATAAAGTTATTATTGTTATTAATATTACTTCAGACTTCAGACTTCAGACTTCAGACTTCAGACTTCAGACTTCAGACTTCAGACTACAGACTTCAGACTTCAGACTGAAGTGAAGTTCTGAAGTCCCTCCTCGGCTTTCGTAAAACACATATAACACTTTTATGTCAAATAGTTTTGAGGCCAATTAGAATGTTAGGTCATTTTACGATAGCCTGCGAACGCAGACGAATGCCATATCAAGACGAGAAATCTCTCTTCAACGCAAACTCCGCGCTCTCTGTCTTACAAGAGCTCATGCGTGTCTACTTCGCGCGGCGGGTTTTGTGTCGCAACTTTGCAGTAGCAGTAGTAGAGACTTTATTTAATGAGGGTAGCACTAAAATAGTTTTAAAAAACTAACAAAACGAATCAAATTTGATTCAGTCTGTAAATTAAAAGATTTTATTGATCAAAACTGAGGGATGTAGATTCGCGTGCAGCTAGTCGAATTTTCACTTTTCGATACATTTGTATCTAATTTTTCCCATAGCAGTGCGGACTCCCAGGGACCTGGGGAGTCCCCGCCCTCCCGCCCGATCCCGCGGAGTTAAACTCGTGGAAAACTAGAAAAGAAACTTCACGCTGCTCATCTCTACAGCACAGCTACATCCTGCAAATTTGATCAGTAAAATGTTTTGACAGGAAATGAAATTTTACGCAAATTATTTGACGTTTCGCTTGCGGCAAACACTGTAGTTCGCGCCATGTTTACACAATCTAAGATTGAGTATGAAGGACCCCCCCTCCCCTCCCTCTCCCTCCCCTCCCCTCCCCTCCCCTCCCTCCCTCCCCTCACCTGGCTTTGGTCTGTGATGTTATAAATCCGCGGCCAAAGATCATCCTCTCTTGACCCGGTACAGTGCAGAAAAAAGTTGTTTCGAAAAACTGGACGGATTTGTACAGTGAACTAAATAATCTGAATTTTCGTAACGCATGGCTCAATAAATAAATAAAAATACAATAAATAGCCTTTACACGCGTTTTCCTTGTTTCTCACTCTCATTCTAGCTAAGCTCAATTCATCTTTTTCACCCAAGCCTGAAATGCAAGTCGTTTCTTCACACCCTCAACCCAAACCCGGGGGGTACTCCCTTATATAAGCTACATAGGTATGTGCGGGGCGCCAAGGGGTATGGTTTTTGAGCCGTTTTGGTCTGAAATAGGGTATAGATTTTGACCATTTTTGGTCTGAAATAGGTAAGGGTTTCAAGAAGCTACCCCCACCCCGGCAGGGGTCATGCCTGGAGTCGACATACCATCGGGACCAGCACCAGCACCCCCCCCCCCCCCCAAAAAAAAAAATACCCGGTAAACTTTTTACATGTGGCGTTGTACTTGCGTAAAATAAACATAGGAAAGTGTATGGACGGTGCCTGTGCCTGTGAAAACGACGCTTTTAAATACGTGGTAGAAGCATATGCCGTTCAACTTTCGCCACAGGTGCGCGCGAAAAGCCGCAAACAAAATCGAACTTTCCCGTCCCTATTCCCGCCATCCCCACCTCCCCACTTCCTTCACCTTTCAATTCGACCCACGTGACAAGTCAACAGCACAAACACGGTAAATACAACAGACATGTAGTGCACATTTGCATTGTCAAGCAGAAAACTGGAAAATGTCGCTGATTATTCACGATACAATATCCTTGAACTACAGCGAGTTGGAGTTAGCAAGATTCAGTTGTGTATTGGGGATATCACGACGCTTACAGAAAGACGAAGAAGCTGATGTTCTTGTCATTTCCGCGTTTCCAGGTAATAAGGTTGTCAAAACATTTCATAGTCAACAACACCGGGTGCAAAATAATCTCACTATAACATGAAAACATTGAAGTCTCGAAGGCTTAAATATTGTTGAATTCGATAACTTTTTTTTCAGTGTATATGTATCATGCTCTGAAAGATCGATATATGGCAATCAGAGCTCTGTGTACACAAGCGTGTCATGTGTGCCATACATGTAAGCTTATATGCTTAGATGTATCAGTATGTTTCCTATTCTATTCGGGGCTGCTTATATATTTATCCACTATTTCGGTTAGACAGTTCATTTTACATGATAACTTGATGTGTGTACGTACTAAAATTTTATGTCAAAGTTTGGCAATCAAGAAACAAATTAAGATTGAAATACATCGCCTTCGATTGAAATCCAATAAACAGCGTCAGACGTTGATTGTTTTGCGTACAAGCAAGATGGGCATACTATCAAATAATTTAGGCTAAGTTTGATCGTGCATGGGAATTTTTGGAGTACTTTAGTATCAGTAACAACACATGCAGGCCGCCCAAGCTAAAGATAAGAGAAACAGTGTCACGGTATAAGCGGTATTGTGTTACAACGGCTCGATTTATAAGGGTTTGTATGGGAACACATTGGTTATGTTTTAGAAGATATAAAATCGAATGTTTTTGTGAATAAAAACGACTTACCCTGTTTGCTGTGTTGTATTCTTTGTAGTTTGCCAGCTTCTCAGGCTGGTTTGAGGCGATTTAGGCGAGTTTTAGTTTTCGAGGTTTTCCGTTAATATAATTAGGGAAGGCAGGAAAGAAGATTTCAAATCCAATCACTCGAAGATCGATAAATTCCGTTAAAATGCTCAAATCGCCTCAAAACTTCCACCAGTGTAATCTCCGATAACGAATGTTCCCTCTGGTTGTTTTTTCGGCCTCCAAATGCCGTTCTAACTGCAGATAAACATTCGTCAGTTCGACACTCACGTTTCCCGATACCCGTTGGACGTTTGAACCACACAAATTGAAATTTGAATCTAACAGTAAATGCCTTGTTCTTCAGGCCGAACGGATTAAAAAGCAATTTCTACGCTGTTGAGTATCTCCAAGATTTAGATATTTTTCTTCTCTGCTTGCTATTTTCGAAAACATTGATTTAGTCCGATAAAATAAGCTTATCTGCTTTCAGACGGACGGATCGATCGATTCCTCGCTGGAATGTGACGGTTAGCGGTAGCCTATGAATAAGCTCCGCGTTGGGGAAGTGAGCCGCGCGAAGCCTGGATGCGAGCGAAACGAGCCGCGCGAACCTGGGAGAGAGAAAGGGGCGGAGCCTATTTATAGGTTAGCGGTCGACGTTTAGGTGGGAAATTTTTACGTGCTGGTTTCCAATTTCAAGTGACAATCGACCTCTCCGGGCCACCCAGTGTCATTTTGCATGAATGACAATACAGCCATGCCCCTCCCCGGCATAGGGTGATTTTGTCGACATGACGCCATTTTGTGTGTGGTTCAAACGTCCAATGGGTATCGGCAAACGTGAGTGTCGAACTGACGAACGTTTATCTGCAGTTTAGAACGGCATTTGGAGGCCGAAAAAAACAACCAGAGGGAACATTCGTTATCGGTAGATTACACTGGTGGAAGTTTTGAGGCGATTTGAGCATTTTAACGGAATTTATCGATCTTCGAGTGATTGGATTTGAAATCTTCTTTCCTGCCTTCCCTTAATTATATTAACGGAAAACCTTGAAAACTAAAACTCGCCTAAATCGCCTCTCAAACCAGCCTGAGAAGCTAGCAAACTACAAAGAATACAACACAGCAACAGAAACATTCGATTTTATATCTTCTAAAACATAACCAATTGTGTTCCCATACAAACCCTTATAAATTGAGCCGTTGTAACACAATACCGCTTATACGTGACACTGTTTCTCTTATCTTTAGCTTGGGTGGCCTGTGGTAACAAAGGGAATGATTTGCTGCATTTGCCGGAGTTGATAATCTCATTTCCATGCTATCTTGAATTGTAATCATTTAGTTGATTATCAACTGAAGTTGATAAGGCTAAATTAACCGCCAGTAGCGAATTTTGAAAAGCTTTTCCGAATTCGCTACGGTAGTTAATCTATCTTTATCAACTTCAAGTATATACAGCACAACGGCCCGGGAGGGGGTTACTCGACAGAGTTAAATATTATTATTATTATACGGGGAGGCTCTGCCCCGAGGTCCAAACCCTCATCCTTTTATATACCATTTTTGACAGAAAAGGTAACCCTTCCTCGTATACCTTCAATAGAAAATGGTACCCCTTTCACATACCTACAGTAGAAACACTGCATCCCTTTTCTATACCTTGGAATGAACTAATGATGAACAATATCCGCCGGACAACATCAAGTATTACCAGTACAGATATTTGAATCAGCCGTTAGGTGCGCCTGTTCAAGATATTTTGAATGGCCCTTTTAAATACCTAAATGACAGTTTTTTCCTACCCTTTTAATTTCTAAACTTAAACTCGTGAAATCCATACCCTTTATTATACTAAGCTCAGTTTCCAGGGTGTTTCGGTGTGCCTGTGATCCTCTCCATTCCCACGGCGGGATCCACCGGCATAAAGCTTGTCCGTGACATTCTCATTATAAATTCAAAAATATGTTCATTTTCAAAATTTGCATAAATTTGAGATTTTTTCAGTCAATTTGATTTACAAATTATCAAATATGGAAGCGAATGCATCATTCTAAAGATCAAATCCCCACTTCAGCTCATTTAATGGACTCACATTATTTCAATTCACTTTATTTGCAGCGTTATTATACCCGACAAAAACTCAAAAGCCGATAAACATAGCTTAAAAACATGGTAAAACAAACTACAGGCCGGTTTACGGTTGGCTGAGTCTCCATGAAAGCAAAATAAATCGTTATAAACATTGGAGTGGATATTTCAATACGCTGAAAAATGTTCAAAACCCATTACATGTACTTTGAATTCATTTTGTGCGTTCTGGTTAAAAGTTGATTCAGTTAAGGGGGAGAACCTAAACTACAAGGAACCACAAAAATGTCGCTAAGGAAATCTCTAAACCTCCATAACTTTGGTTCCTGGACTCCAGTGGGCATCAAACGTTGTAGTGTTTGTTCAATTCAACGTTCACCTTTAAATATTTCGAACCATGCTCCATATTTAGTGTGTCACACGTGACCAAAATGAAAAATGTCTAAAAACTCGGAAGGATTTGATCGTTTTTCAAATTATTACTTTAGAATTTGCTGAAGAACGTTCAATATCGACAACTTGTAGCATGCGTTTGATGAAATGTACAATTATTTCGGAAGTTATTAAAGCTTTAAGAGTTTGGAGTCCAGGAACCAAGTTATGGAGGTTTAGAGATTTCCTTAGCAACATTTTTGTGGTTCCTTGTAGTTTAGGTTCTCCCCCCTTAAGCTTACTTGTATTTACTTCGCGCAAATAGTACGGAAACTGTATGGCATAAATATTTATTTCTCAAAATCAGAAGATCAACAAACAAGACACATTTACCATGTCGTTCCAAGAAGTGCTGGACTTCCATCTGCAGTCAATCCTTGTAGGGAGTAGCCCCCCCCCCCCCCCCCCCCCCCCCGAGCACAACAGTTTCATTTAAACTGATCACTTTGTTCATTTATCTTCAGTAAACTTGTCAAACCAGTTTTTGACAGTTTATTGTTGATTATATATAAATTTTAGGCAGCATTGTGGCAACACCATTAGGATCATTATCTGAAACAAACAAACAAGAAAGTACTCAAATGCAAAATAATTTGGCAGTCAGTACCCTGGGTGCCAGAGGTTTTTTTCTTGCGCACACATGGGGTAAGATCGGCTGAATGGAGCTGCGGCTTTTCACTCCAGTCATAATAGAGACTTGACATACATGTAGCATTTGACCGAATCTAATAATATTTACTGTGCAAGAAAAGCCTCTGGTACCCAGGGTAGTCACTGTCAATTAGATGATTGTTTGAGATCATCAGAAAAAATATGACATGGCACCTACTTGTCGTTAGAATATTGGTACCTACATTGTAGTTAGTAACTGTATTCAGTTTGTCACAAGCGTGGGGCAAAGAAAAAATTCTGAGTCCCTGACGGGATTCGAAACCCATGACGCTTCCGTACACTGGTCGGATGCTCTAACCACTGAGCTTCGGAGTATCTCATGGGTGAGCGGTCATAGAGTACTAAAGTCATGACATCACAAAACAGGGTTTTTGTCAAGGCGGCCGTAAGTAGAGATGTCCCGCTTACTTGAGAGTGTCCATTCAGACAAATAATAATAATTATAATAATTATAATAATCACTTATTTGGTGAGGGTGACACATAACAGTATATCAACTGACGAGCTAGTGGCCTTCGATCCTAAAACTATAAATACAAATACAATTCATATACAGCTAGCTTCTCAACTCTAACTTATTCCTTCAGGTGACTATTCGCCAACTCCCACTTCACTAATTGGCGCACTCATCCATCAATCTTGGCATCAGTGTCCGTAATCTTTCCAAGGACAAAGAAGAAACCTGCGTAGACAGTACTTCTGCTGGTGGTCTAGGCCACTTCCTGACAGATACAGCTTTCGGAGGATCCTTTGTTTTGAGGGGGGATTTGGCAGTCCGTGGGAGCTCACCACCAAAAGTTGTTGGGGCTGTGTTTCGATGTCTCGTACCAATCCTTAGTGGCTAAGGATTCCAAGGTGGACTCAGTTATAATGCCACTTCTTGCCTCAGGAGATATGGTATTTACACACACGTGTATGTACATATAATAATAATAAAAATTATTTTATATTTATGTGGCCTGGTCTCGTTGAACAGACATCTCTTCCTTATTCACACACTCATTCCTCACACAATAGGCACTCTACAGATTTTTGTGTGATCCAAAAAAATACCACACCTGGTACATATATGTAACACAGCTACATT
>MU827393.1:0-51619 GCA_029204205.1 Desmophyllum pertusum
TGCCCTTACTATGTTTTTAATATTCCCTTAACCTTACATCATGTTTATACATTTTATCAATAACATATTAATGCCTTAACATACATTATGTCATGTGATACGTTTATCAATCTGGATCATCCTTAGTGTTATGTACATGTATTGTGTTTTTCAGTATGGTTCCGAGATCTTAAACTTTGTTTAACATCCTTTTAAAAATAGTTTACTTTTGCAAAACCTGGTTCACAGCTACATCTACATGTCGCTGATTTTTTTTAACTTTTCTTAACTGCAGGTTCATTTTATCAACCCTCTATTCCCTAAGTTTGAAAAAGAAACCAGTTTCAAAAAATTGAAAGAAAAAATTCAACACACACTGTACAACATAGTCATGTACACAGTAACCATGTAACCAGTGAGTTGTTCTATTGTATCTTACCTGTATTTTGTTTATAACAGTGAAGTTTACTTTTAATTTTTTTTTGTAACTTTTACAGAATTGCAATCAATTTCATGCTGGTGAAGTCCTTTCCAACCTAAGATCAAAAGGAAAAAAAACAAATTGTTTGATGAAAAGGGTGTTTTTGGAAGAGTTTGTCGGCATGATTTTCCGAAAGGCTTTATTAGCATCAAACATGGTGAACGGTAAGTATGTAATCTTGACTTAAAAATACTGACCAGTAATTTTTTGAAAGGCAAAATAGTATAATAAAATATTAGAATATTCTGAGCCTTCCAAACTGTACATGTGCGTACGTGTATGTACTGTTAGTGCATATACTGTATCAAAATACTTTGCTTGATACACAGTCTTTCCTTCTCCAAACCTATATGCCAAAAGGGTTGTACTGCTTTTGCCACTAAAATGTTACAGACATGTATCCAATGTTTTTCTGCTTTCTCTTAATTCCTTGTTGTTCTTGTAGAATTTCATATTCAGTGTATGAACTCCAAAGGTTGAAAGAAACAACAAAGGCAAATGTTCAACTCATCATGATGTATGATGTTGCATGCATTTTATTCAAGCATATCAAGGTAACATTACATGTATCTTGCATTGTTTTGCTCTTCCATTGTTGGGAGATAATGCTGTGTTTTTCTTGTAACTCCACCATTGCCTGGTCCCAAGCCCGGGATGAGAGAGGAGGAGGGCATGGTTAACACACCATTATTTATTATAAGAAAACAGTTTGTCAGTTTGTACATGTATTGCAGATGATTTACGGCAACCTACATGAACATGTAAGTTTTGTAACTTTCATAATTATAATGCATTTATTGTTATTATTCTTTTTAATTCTGAAGAATAACCCAGCTCATTCTGCTCTGTCAAAAATACCGCTAGCCATTCCCATATTCCACTGTTATGGGCACAAGGCATCCTGTCAGGTTTGTTACTATGTGTACATTTAGGAAATACTGTAGGTGCTCGAAGATACTTGATATGCCCTCTGAATGACCAGAATCCATGATTATGAATGTTGCTTGGAATGTATTAGATACTTTGATATTGTAATTATTATTGCACATGTGTACTCTTGAATCTTCACCTTGGGCTGTCACCTTCTGTGACGGCCCTGGTAGGTTAAACCTTGCCGGATTGGTCTAGGGGTAGAGGCTTAACAAAGAGCAGCCCCTTGTCCTCCAAGTCTGTGAGTAGCATGTGTGGCATACGCATCTGTAACCTTAAATATTTCCTGTTGTGAAATTATACGATGTAATTATGGTGACTTTTTATGTACATTTGTAGGTAAAGTTTAGTCCGCGAAGAACCAAAGGTGTTGGCCTAACTGATGGAGAAGGGACTGAGAGACTCTGATCATTCCTTCGTGATTTCTCTAGAATAACAAAGGAGATGTCCCCAGAGAAAAGAATTGACACGTTGACTGATGGCCTTCTGCATTATGGGAGGGGGATTATAAAGAAGCTAGGTTTGCTTGAATACATACATACATACATACATACATACATACATACACTTTATTGAGCATCCCTGAAAAGGGCTTTTCAAAAGATAGAAAACTAGAAAAAACTATTTACAATATTGCTTGATTATTGGAATGGTTTTCTGTTAAATTTGATTGTCCATTTACACTCATTATTGTTTTTTGTTGGTTACATTTTTTTGCAGTAGATATTCCTTAGTTTCATTATCTTCAGAGTGAAAGTAACGAAGGGACATAAATATTTACAGTAAACATTGCAGTTCATACTAGTACACTGCACATTGTGCACTTCCAAGGCGAAAACCATTTCGGTCTTTGATGAAGATTATCGTTATTTCCAGACGTTATTACCATATGTAAACCATCAAACTTTGCGTTTTTGGTAGTGTCATAGAGTCGTTGCTTTAAGGGATAGTTGGATGTTACTCTGGGTGTTATTTAATGGACGATTATTTACTTATTTCGCTTTCTTTATGCTCTATTTAGTTTTCATCCTTTTTTTATAAGGGCCTGTGCTGAAATCTAAACTATTGAGGGCGAAATAATTGCTTAGGCAAGACTTGCCAAGAGCTTGAGGAGATATTCAAGAGTTTACCAGGTATTTTTCATTCAGCTTTGCCTATTTTCGAAATGTGTTTGGGAACTATTATCAGTTGCTAATTATTTCTATGTTAGTTCCATATAATCATGAAACTCTACAGCAGTGGATGGACTTGGAAGATGCTGCCATCGATCCTATAGAATCGGGTATGACTAACTACATTATCAATATTACAAGTATGTTATGCAGGTTTGCGTCCTCACTAGTCCTCACTTCCATAGTACGATTTTCTATCTTCGGAAGTCTTCGGGTGATCTTTGCAACTCTTCTAAAATCTTCGGGTCATCCTCGGCAATATTCTGGTATTTTTCGGATAACCTTGGAAGTCCTCGGGAAATCTTAGGAAGTCTTCTTATCAGCTTCGGAAAACTTTGGAAACTTCGGAAGTCCTATTAGGTGGCCTTCGAAAATGTTATTAATAAATAAATACCGTGTTTGTATTTTCATCATGAATCCTACGATGTGTCCACTTGTTAAATTTTTATTATTCATCAACATATACTTTTAAGTATTAATCTTAAAAGGAACATACATGTAATCATGAAAGTATATTTTATATTCTTTGATTGCTGGATTTAGTTCTTGCAAAGGAATGGGATGAACTTTACGTGGAGCTTCTGCTCAAATCCAAAACCATTCGGTAAGTGATAAATGACTTTTAGTAGTGATCTTTTTTCTTCTTCACCTTTTTGTGGCTGCTAAATATTGAAGAAATGCAAGAACAGTGCAGCTACATGCAACATTTTAATTGTATTAGTTCACATAACCCTAGGGGCGGTCACTTTTACTTGAAATTTCTGGCGGATGAAAACATCATCACAAACGTTACATCTACACGTGTAGTCGAGGGCCGTACTGGGAGAATATCTGCCCTAGTTCTTGACAGTACCGATCGAGCGCAGCGAGGTTCATACAGAAAAGACCGAAGGCCGATATTCTCCCAGTACGGTCTCGAGCAAGCCCGAGAAAGCTTGGTTAATAAGAGAGCTATTACACGACTTTGTGTATAAAAATAATTGTTGAAGTTGAACCATAACAAGGTAAGAAACTTTACCCAGTCCGATACTTAGAAAATATGGGACCGGCAAGAAAGCATTCTGATTGGCTGATTTTAGTTATTCGCCCTCTCAACTGTCTTAGTCGTGTAATACATTTAGTTATTTGTCGAGTTAGTCATTTAATTACTTTCTTCTAATTCTTTGTTTTTGACGGTCTGAAATCGTACTCGTTGTTTATAGTTATACAGCGCAACTCTTAAAAATCCACATTGATACTGCGAACTTACATGTGATTGTCTAATTAACATATTAGATTATGAGCTCGAGATTTCTATGATGTCAACATCTTGAAATTTGAGAGCGAATAATCTAATTGTTTTAGTAAAAATCATAACAATTGACTAGTAATAACTCTAAATCCTCTTCCAAAACTTCCAAAACCGCAATTTTGTAGACACCTCCAGCCACTGCACACTAATGGCTGATAGTATACGAGTAGCTCAGCCAATCAGATTGTCTCATTTTCATTAGTATACTAGTAGATTTTTACTAATAAGATATATGTATTCCTAGAGATGACCTTGCCTACGCTGAGGTCGACGAAGACGACAAACTATTGGAAACACAACGCAAGCTCGATAGCTTTGTTTGTTGTCTTATCAAAATACAAAATCGTAGCATTTAATTGTGGAACTTTTATTTAACAAATAAAGAAGCCAAAACCATGTATTATACTGTCATAAAACACGACGGGAATTTGAGAACACGAGAGAAATTTAGAAAACACGAGCCGCAGGCGAGTGTTTTCTATATTTCTCAAGTGTTCTCAAATTCCCGGCGTGTTTTATGACAGTATAATACATGGTTTTGGCTTCTTTATGTGCTTTAAAATATAGATTTACGCGCGCGAAACGATAAAACACGCTTTTCTATGATTTATACTCTGATAAAACATGGTTTTTAACCAATCAGAGCGCGCGAAATTTTCAGTCTATATTTTAATTCTAAGTATAGCACACTGATAGCATTACGGGTTGGGGTCTACACTGCAATTATTGAGTAGTGAGGGTGATTAACAAATAAACTGTATTTTTTATTCAAGGCATCTGAAGCGACTGGACGCTCTTGAAAGAAAACATGGAGTGCGACAGCGTTGGCAAGAGACTGAAACATCCTTCCTAGCTGCCAAGAGTCGCCTTGAAAACAAAAACAGCAGGCGGCAGATGTTTCAACTTCACAAGCTGGCTTCTGAACGCACCTTCTTATTGGAAATGAAAAGGAAATATGCCGGTATAAAACTTACATTGTAGTTCATAACATTTACTGAATGCGTCCTTTAATAAATACCAGTAGTATTTTGTTATCAGTATAGAACATCAAAACACATCGAAAGGATACAGTTGAAATGAAAGAACAACATGAAATAGTTCTCAATCGTTGGGTCAATATCCCTTTGTCATTACTACACTTATAATTCCAAAATAGTGTCCCACACCCTCTTCTTCTAGCTAAAAATGCGTATAGCACTTGCTTTTTCGCGCAACCTTGATTTTACTAGACCAGTTGAACAAGGTTTACAGCATTTGGTCCTCATTGGGATCGAGGGAGTATAGCTCCAAATTGGACAAAATATGGGATCGCAGTTATTTGCCTTTCCATTGTTGTTGTCTTAACCAATGTCTTTTTGTTGCTTTTAATTCAGACGGTCAAGCCATTGCGATAAAGCTATCGAAGCAAATAACAAAGGTCACCGACAACGTGAAAAAAACCATAGCTTGTCACAATGCTATTCAGGGTGCTGCTATCTTGACCTTTGATTCAGTAAAAGATCCTTCGTCTGATTTATACGCCAATGTTCAGTCTTCGTCCTCTTTGGTGCATGCTATACCAAATTCCACTAGGAGAACAGCCATTGAGCTTCATTGTTTGAAGGAGAGGTGCGGAGAAGAGATCTCCTTGGTAACAAGTGAAATGCATAGGCTTGTAGCTTTTCTTCGCAAACAGGTGACCGTTCTTGCGATGGCAACCGAAGAGGTAACCGAAGAAACAGCAAAAGTCACCCTTGGACTAAACAGTTTGTTTCTTTCCAAACGGGCTGAATATGGAAAGCGGCTACACTCCTTGAAAAGTCTCTGGGGAGAACTCGTTCCAATCCCCCTTGAAGAAAATGACATTGCTTTGTCGTACCACGAGTTCCTGGACACCAACATGCCTTCTGAAGTGGATGAAAGCATCGAAAGCATAGAAGATTATTATCCAGATTCGGACTCTGAATATGATAGCGACGAATGAGCGGTGTGCCAGGATGAAACCTCCACAACAGGGAGACGGGAACATTTGTGCAGTTGATGATCTAGGAGCACAATACACCTATTTCAATTAACGTTGTCGGATAGAAATGTTTTTAAAACCCGCAAGACAAGACCGAAAGATAGCATGGGTAAAAGTAGAAAACTGCTGCACGCACCGAATACTAATGAGAAGTAACACGACAAACATTATTTATAACGTTTCCTTTCTGTTTTAAACCTGTAGAAGTAAGCTACTTTTAGCCAAATCTTAGCAAAATCATTCAGCTGGTGAAAACAAAACATGAAAAACAAATGATCTAATTCTGGTCAAACCACTGAAATACATCACGTCCGAAAATAAAAACTTGTAGATTTCTTTTCCACCGATATGCAAATTCTAATGAATACCCAGACTGCCATTCGGTCTTGTATTTGAGGCTTTGCGCTTCTATCCGCGACAACGTTAATTAAAATAGTTGTATACCCTATTCGCTTGTACTCTGACCTACGTTTTTGGAGACAAGGCATTCACTCAGTTTGCTCTTAGGTGAAAGTTTATTAATCGAAACCAGTACTGGAACACGCAAATTTGTTTCAGTCCTACCACGCTAAACAATGCCGTCTTTGTATTTCTTTAAATGTTGAAGTAGAAGGAGTTGTGCTTTGATACATTTAAAAGTGTTACAACTAAAGTAGCTGAAATTATAGCATAGGTGCTATGTAGCGACAAACTTGGCTAGCGATCAGTTGCATTTAATACATGTAAAACACCCAGTTATTATTCATCAACATATTCTAACCCATGAGCTCTGCGATACTGGTGCATTTGTCTACCAACTAACCTATCAAGCCAACCGGGAGCTGGTCACTTTTTGAGTTCGTAATATACCAGTAAAAATGATAAGATATGGAAGTGAATATTTGCAATAAAATATCATATATTTGAATGGCGGGTGAAAGATTTAATAAATGACAGATCATCACAGCATCAATAACTGCTTTGTGTTAAGGTTTTTCTCGACGGTTTAATATATATTAATAGCTGTGTATTGTTACAAATTCCCTTTTTCACTATGTTGTAAAAGCGTCCGCCGTTTTGGTCATTTGCCGTCATATCGATGCATTATGGGTGCGCTTGGGTGAAATATTGGACCTTATTATTCTACTGTTACGTCGTTTCACCATATAAGGTCAAGAGAAGACATAAAATATGACACGGTGTTGACTACTTGAACAGAGCGAATACGGAAAATAGCATAATAGTCGGGAAATTTTGCAGTAGAATAATAAATCCCTTATGCGATGATTTAACATATAATACGGGCGGACGTTTTGCTCATCGCTCGCAAAATATCCGCGCGTATTATATGTTAAACCATCGAATAAGGGGTATGTATTCGCATATAGATACTGAAATCCCATTTTGAGTATTATGTGAAATAGTCCACCGTTTTGGTCATTTGCCGTCATATCGATACATCATGGGCGTGCTTGGGTGAAATATTGGACCGTATTCGCATATAGATATTGAAATCCCATTTTGAGTTTTATGTGAAATAGTCCACCGTTTTGGTCATTTGCCGTCATATCGATACATCATGGGTGCGCTTGGGTGAAATATTGGACCGTATTCGCATATAGATATTGAAATCCCATTTTGAGTATTATGTGAAATAGTCCACCGTTTTGGTCATTTGCCGTCATATCGATACATTATGGGCGCGCTTGGGTGAAATATTGGACCGTATTCGCATATAGATATTGAAATCCCATTTTGAGTATTATGTGAAATAGTCCACCGTTTTGGTCATTTGCCGTCATATTGATACATTATGGGTGCGCTTGGGTGAAATATTGGACCGTATTCGCATATAGATATTGAAATCCCATTTTGAGTTTATGTGAAATAGTCCACCGTTTTGGTCATTTGCCGTCATATCAATACATTATGGGGCGCGCTTGGGTGAAATATTGGACCGTATTCGCATATAGATATTGAAATCCCATTTTGAGTTTTATGTGAAATAGTCCACCGTTTTGGTCATTTGCCGTCATATCGATACATCATGGGTGCGCTTGGGTGAAATATTGGACCGTATTCGCATATAGATATTGAAATCCCATTTTGAGTATTATGTGAAATAGTCCACCGTTTTGGTCATTTGCCGTCATATCGATACATTATGGGCGCGCTTGGGTGAAATATTGGACCGTATTCGCATATAGATATTGAAATCCCATTTTGAGTATTATGTGAAATAGTCCACCGTTTTGGTCATTTGCCGTCATATCGATACATCATGGGTGCGCTTGGGTGAAATATTGGACCGTATTCGCATACAGATATTGAAATCCCATTTTGAGTTTTATGTGAAATAGTCCACCGTTTTGGTCATTTGCCGTCATATCGATACATTATGGGCGCGCTTGGGTGAAATATTGGACCGTATTCGCATACAGATATTGAAATCCCATTTTGAGTATTATGTGAAATAGTCCACCGTTTTGGTCATTTGCCGTCATATCGATACATTATGGGTGCGCTTGGGTGAAATATTGGACCGTATTCGCATATAGATATTGAAATCTCATTTTGAGTATTATGTGAAATAGTCCACCGTTTTGGTCATTTGCCGTCATATCGATACATTATGGGTGCGCTTGGGTGAAATATTGGACCGTATTCGCATATAGATATTGAAATCTCATTTTGAGTATTATGTGAAATAGTCCACCGTTTTGGTCATTTGCCGTCATATCGTTACATTATGGGTGCGCTTGGGTGAAATATTGGACCGTATTCGCATACAGATATTGAAATCCCATTTTGAGTTTTATGTGAAATAGTCCACCGTTTTGGTCATTTGCCGTCATATCGATACATTATGGGCGCGCTTGGGTGAAATATTGGACCGTATTCGCATACAGATATTGAAATCCCATTTTGAGTTTTATGTGAAATAGTCCACCGTTTTGGTCATTTGCCGTCATATCGATACATTATGGGTGCGCTTGGGTGAAATATTGGACCGTATTCGCATACAGATATTGAAATCCCATTTTGAGTATTATGTGAAATAGTCCACCGTTTTGGTCATTTGCCGTCATATCGATACATCATGGGTGCGCTTGGGTGAAATATTGGACCGTATTCGCATATAGATATTGAAATCCCATTTTGAGTTTTATGTGAAATAGTCCACCGTTTTGGTCATTTGCCATCATATCGATACATTATGGGTGCGCTGGGTGAAATATTGAACCGTATTCGCATATAATTATCGAAATTCCAATTAATCATTTTCTGCCTGAGCTTTTTTTCGTTCCTGAGTCTGGGGATGGGCCGAAAGTGCCCTTACCCCCTATTTATCTTGAAAAGTATTGACGCTATGAAAATGAAACTTATATGGTATGTAAAGCATCTGAAAATGTATGTTTTAGTGACAGTCACTTGTTAATTATAACCGGTCATACACGCGATAATTATATATATAATGGCGTCATAAATTGAAAAATTCCGCCATCTTGGATCCTAAATCTTGGATTTCTAAATTGTTTAGAAATGTCAGAAAATCTCCAAATTTGATTTGATACAATCAATAAAATTATAAATATGCCAAAACGACAAAGACTTTTGAAAGTGTGTGTCGTTAAAATCGAAAATGTTATGAAACTGTTATTGGTAAAACGATCTGTATCTCGAAAAGTATGCATGCTATAAAAATGAAACTTAAGTGGTGTATGAAGCATACAAACATGTTTATTTTAGTGACAATCACGAATCAATTATGATATCCTATCAAGCCAAAAGAACGTCATACTGTACTTTCAAAATATCCGCCATCTTGGATCCGCCATCTTGGATTTCTACATTGTTCAGAAATGTCAGAAAATGACCAAATTTGATTTGAAAAGATCGAAAAAAATACCTGGATTAAAAATGTAAAGATTTTAGAAGAAACTCTTCTTAAACGCCCCCTCCCCCCCCTCCCCCCCCCCCCTCCCCCCACGGCAGAATAGGTTTTATAAGTTGTCCACCGCTTTAGTCATTTGAGGTCAAATCATTGCATATTTTGGTTAATCTTGTGTTTAATGTTGGATCATATACATTTTGTTGAATTAATGTTGCCATATATGTTTTCAATTTACATAACAAACAAATACAAGCAGAATACATGTAGGCCAATTTCGAGATATTAAAATTCTAATTTGGCTCCGAGGCTTAGGGTAATAAAAAAAACACAATTAAAAAGAAATCTCATCGATGCTGAGCGATGAATGAATAATTCCTTTTGTTTTATTCCCCTAAGCCTCGGAGCCAAGTTAGAATTTTAATATATCGAAATTGGCCTATTACGTTACTTTTATAATTAGGGTTGAATGTTGCGGTATTTATATTGACGTAAATTATTGCACAGCTTTCTGGAATTCTAGAATTTAAGATATATTTGAAAGCGGAAGGGCCGCTTTCACAATGTTTATCTACGTTCCAGCCGCAATAGTCGTACAGAACTACAGTATCATGATTGAGTCTATCAGATTAAAGTGGTTGTTTTCATAAATTTGTTGTAGGCAATTTCACCCTAACTTTAGGAGCCATGTCATAAATTGTGTTATATTTTTTTATAAGGAAAGAGGGAGTTTATCCAGGGAAGTCATAATTTGAGGTGCATTCAAAGGAACCGAACCCTTTGTCCGGCGATGACGTATTTCCGGTAGTCTAGTTCACGGTTGTGCAATATATAAAGACAGAACTGTATCGTGGCATAGTGTTGTGGAAATAAATACAGTTGTAGAATGAAAACTAACTAGACTAACTTGGTTACCTTAAGTATCATAATCTGATAAGAATTTCTTCATGGCGCCCGTAAAAAATAGTGGAAAGAGACGGACGACTGGCCATGGACTGAAGACTGGAATTCAGAGGACTTGTCGGAAAACTGTATACAATGTAAGTATTTTATTAACGTCAAATGTATACGTGAAATTATTTCACTATAAAATGTAGCATGCCTACGTCAAAGCAATATTTATATCCGTCGATATAAACTAACTCATGCCACCGCGGAGAACATCATTTGTAGAAATCAAACGAAAGCCCAGCATATCGGGCCGTTACCAACCTTTTCTTACTAACGTGCTATTGACCTATGCATAGGTAACATCGTTATTTACGCTATGTTGCGTTACGTTACTCTGGTCACGGATGCGTGATGCCCTTCCAAACAGATGCAATTTAAATTCGGGTATGCGCAGTGACAATACATTGTGTACAAATTATTACATAAGATTTTGATCGGTTACTTTGTAAGACTGTATTGATTTTTTACATTTTAGGTTAAGGTCAAGTCTTCAAATAGCGGACTTTGTAAGGTGCAGAAATGCAAGAAAAAAGGACAATTCTTTAAACGGCTCGACAACATCTGGCAAAGGCTCATCCAGAAACAACAGAGGGCCAGCACAGTGCTCTACCAGGAGTGGAGGCAAAAGAAGCTTCTCATATGCTATATCGCGTAAAAGAGGAATGTGGGCTTTGTGGGAAGACTCTATTGCTTCGCCCACACCTTAAGAAAGCCCATAATGTCAAAAACATGGGATGAGTACATTCTAAAACTTAAAGAAAAAAGGCACCAAAAATGTCAAAGAAGATCGGCAGTGGAAAAGGAAACTCCTTCTTCTGGACTGTATTCTTTGTTGACGGAAATTAAAACGGTGGCTGCTGCGAAGAGGAAAACACGAAGTGCAAGGACTACTGAGCCTACAATCTTCCCCACCAAGAAGCCCAGCGACAAGCAATTCCCCACCAAGAAGCCCAGCGACAAGCGATTTCCCACCAAGAAGCCCAGAGGATTGTCCCTGTACCGTATACAGAAAACGAATTCATACGCTTTTGTGTGCATAACACAAATCTGTATATGGTGCTGGCCACGCATCAGGCCATCAAAAATGGCAAGAAAGACCCTGTAAACGTGCTTAACTATTTAAGTAAAAATAAGTTAACTGTTGAATTCTGTAGATATATTGTCGATATGGACTTTATACCTAAATTATACGGTTACTATAGATTTGCAGGCTATTATCCCTACCCCAAAGAAAAATGTGTATCATGCTCCTTAAAAGTCTTGCTCGTGTGGTAGACTGCCTAGATCGTTCTATACATTCTGTCGTAGGGCGTGCAATACTATTTTTAATTGCACGGTGTGCAAAAACTGGGACAGTGGGTACCACACGTGCTTTGATTTCTTTTGGTGCAAGGTGTGCAACGATCTAGCAAAAAGGTATCCCCTTCAGGTTGCTGATTTCTAACTGTCAAGGAGGTGAGGTACATGGCTTGGAGCAATCACTGGTATTTTCACGAATACACTACGTACATGATTCAGACAGGGCAATCGCTTGCTGCATCAAGCTCTGTATGCATGTGCCTGCAAATCAATCAAGTTATTGAGAAAAATATATATATTCTACAGTGAAAAGCGAAGAGAACATGTTTTGAATTAAATAACCATTTAATGTGTTTTCCTTCAATTCAATTATAAAGTTTTGTATAACAGTCCTGAAAGGCTGGTCTCAGAACGCGCAAACAATAACAATGGTTTCAGACACTTTCGTTGCAAGTCTTTGTGATCTACTTACTAATCTAGTTTATTTAGATATGTAAAAAAGCCGTAGGAGACCACAGACACAACAGTAGTCTCCTCTTGCATTGAGTTTTATACCTATATCCTGACTACGTTTGTTTTTACCCAATGTAAAATCTAGTCCTACTATGTGAGAGACAGATGAATACGAGATACAGCTCAATATTCGCACAGAAGTAATGCTGCTTGCAAGTCTAGCTTAAAAATAAATACTGTTTAATTTGTGCACTACGTGGCTGTGTTTAGATATGTATCCGCTTTAAGCCTAACCCCTTAAAAAGCCACTTTTATGAAGGGTGAGCCTGATGCAATCTTTAAATATGCCAGGAAGTTCAAATTCCTCTCCGTTTGCGTTAACATCTAAAGATTGTTCATAGTATAAGGGACCATGGTCAGTTTTTGATGATCCATTTAACTTTGATTTCTTTTTCCGGTGTTAATATAGTATACACGTTACTTGTGTCCTTGCGATCTAGCCAGTATCCTCCCAATTTAGTAGTAGGTCTGGCATTATCAATACTGGAAAGTGTTTTCCCAGGACAATAAAACAACCAAAAATCCTCATCTGCCGCCTCAGTGTATAGGGGGAAGATGATGTCCTTTGCCGAGTTGCTGATGTCCTTTGAATTATGACAAACAGCAGTCCAGGCATCTTCATCAAAAAAAGTCCCTACAGTGGGTGTATAAGGTTAGGCGCTCGTCTTGGGTTAACGAGCAGTCCTCCACGTCTATATCATCTTCTTCTAACTGTTTCCCAGTCTTAGATATTACGTCTTCAATGTTCGCTTCACTTGCAACTTTCCTAAGAGTACTCGCTATCGTACAGTCGTCAGCTATGGTGGACAGAGTGATCGTGTAGGATGTGTTGCTTTCTGGTGGGTTGTCGTTTTCATTCCTTGTCGTTACTTCATTAGAAATAACAAACGAGATTGCATCTTCTGCCTCCATGATGGCTTTGCACTGCTGTGCCCCGTAACAAAAGGGTTTTTTGAAGACAAGACCAGGTGGAAGGCCCTCTACTGTGAAATTACCCCTTAGATATGGGACACGAGAACCAGGCTTGGCAATTGCTTCACCTTTGAATCGAAAAAAAGGTGGAATCACTGATTAATAACCAAAACACATACCTAGTGCCAACCTAATGATGACTTTTATTAAAGCCAGTTTAGCTCAGCTGATAGCTCATGCTGGCTGTGCTCAAAACACCCAAACCGTCTGTACTGCAGGTTAGTGCTCAACATGATGTCTAAGATCATGTCATGACATTGAGTGGTGACGTTAAGGCGTTGGCCTTGTCTCCTATGCCTCCTCATACTAAATTAGCAAGGGACGTTGAAGACTCCACATCACTACTCAAAAAGAGTAATGAGTTAATCCCCCACGCTATAGTCATGGGTTAGGTGGGGCGGACTGATTAGGCGCTTTTTAATGCAAGCTGAAGTCTGATCTCACCACAGAGCTAGCTGAATTGAACATGCACATATGTAAAACGAGGAACATAAATGCATTACCGTTAATACCGTGATAAAGATACAGCCCAATAAATACCGTACAACGTTGTTTCACTCCAGTAAAATAAATACCATACATCGCTACTCAATTTAACAAATATATTCCATTTTGTCGTTGTCTGTTCGGTTAAAAGTGACTTCAAAAAGTGGTAAGAAAAAATTTGTGGCCTGACCCAGGAAACGAAGTGTAGTGGGTACTGATGCCATAGCACATTTTGACGTCTTCTATGCAAGTATAGCAGAAGAGACAAATGGGATCTATTTGTTTTATACATGAACAGAAGACTTGAGTTCTAGAGCTAGAGCGTAGACATGGACATATATAATAGCATAAGAGTCATTAATTATACAACCACACTTTTATTATAACTTACTATATTTCCTGTTGAAGAGGCTTTGTACGTGACGATACGTGTACCGCTTGCACTGGACATCTAGTAATAAACATGATAGCATATAAGACATCAAAATCTATGTGGACCATTAAACGGCTGTTTGATAATAAAAAAAAAACGCATACATATTAACAGCTGGAGTTATAAAGTGAAAGGGAAGAAATAGAAGACATATCCAGGAAGCCTATACTTTTACTAGACTGAAATGACAACTTAACATCAAAGTTTATCAATAATATAACTCACAGAAATGTTGTCTAAATTTTGCAACAACATCGTGATTTGTGATCAAAAAGTTTACTCCTTCTGCAGAGCCAAGATTGAACAATTCACCACAAGGATCAACAAGCATCATTGAACTATGACATCCAAGATCTTCCAACAGCATAATCTAAAATCGCACCATAAAAATGTGTAAGAAAAGTATCCTTCTTTAAATTAACTTCTGACCTATCCACTTATTCTTACCTAACAAGTTTATAGTTTAGCCATTTTTCTCCTAATGTTTTAGATGTGTCCCTTGCTAAAGCTTAACACCTCCTTTTTATGTTTTCAGTTAAGGCGATTCCTCAGAAATAAAAAATGTCGAACGATTTTTTGGAACCTTTCCAGTAAATGTTCCCTGAATGTTCCTACCAAGCAATACAATAAAAAGATAGGTCACCGTGCTCGCAAAAGAGATATGATGGACCAATGTTACCCCATTTATGCCTGTACTGGTACTAATCACGCGCGTAGTTAATTCATCGGTTAACGTAACATTTCGCGGTAGCTAGAAGCAAAGTTTAAATTAATACTTGAAAAAAACTTGATAAGTTCAAAGTCTCGACCATATGGAACAATTTAATATATAATTTGTGGAAAAAATGACATATATTCAAACGACATCGACTCAAAACGTTCCTCGCATCGTTGTTTTCAGGGTCATAACTTGCACCCACGAGTAACGGTTTTGTGCACGCTTTTATCGGTATCTTTTTTTTTTGCTTCCAAAAATGTTTTTATTTTATTTTTTTAACTTAAAGAGGATAATTTGAACATCAAAATTATGCAATAAGAAATATCGGTCACCGTACTCGTTTACGAGAAAACGTTTATTTACCTCTCTGACTAGCATAGCCACAAAGAAAAAGCTGCCATGTTTTTAATGTGCGCGCGCTAAATACGCGCGAAATTATGCGCAGTAAGGATGCGCAGTGCAATACTGAGGAATCACCTTAAAAGTTTATGTACTTTGTTAACCTTATTTTGTCTGAAGAGAAATAAAAATAATTCCGTTTAGCTTGAGCAAAGTATTATTTGATACCTCAGCCAATAACTGCCTTCTATGTCTCGCAATGAATTTGTTTCTTTCCTCTTGTGACCAATCAGCGACATCAGGATGCTGTATTTTTTAGCTACTTCTTCAAACTTTTTTTTCTCCTCTTCGGGGAGGGCCCTCCACCGAGTGGCCGCGAGGCGATTCTTCTCCTCCATGCTTAATTCTTGACACTGCTCTGAGGGAAAGTAAAATAAAAAGTAAAAAGGGAACTAAAAGCTGTCAAAGCTGAGCCTAAAAAATAATTATATTTCAATAAAACAAACGTATATAAAGTCGTATCATTTTCTCAGCTGAGATTAGAATTAACTATGTTAAATTGACAGAGAAATAATAATTAATAAAGTAATAAATTAATTAACCATAATTAATAAATATCGGGGTATGCATAGACCCCAGTCTCTAGGGCTGTAGACGCTGACACCACAGTGAGAAACCTTGAATGTTCCGTGACTTTAAAAGAGGTTTTATTTACAGCATTATACCAATATTGGGACTTTGATAGCTGGCCACTTAGTAGGGGTTGGCCGCTTAATATGTGGCCGCTTAATAGGGGTTCGAATGTATACGCAATATACATACGGTATATATATTTCTTTTAACATAAGAAATTAACAATAATCAAACGGCAGCAAGCCAGCATATCGGACGTGCATTATAATGTTGACAAGGCTTTGTACTACGACGCGATTCACAGCTTAATTCAGAGATTCCCGACGTAACTAATCGAACCAAATCGAACGTTCGATTCATCGAACTGAATCGAACTTAATCGAACCTAATCACGTGAGTAGGTTCGATTAAGTTCGGTAATCGAACAGAATCGAACTCTCACAAAAAATTTGGAGTAATCGAACGCAATCGAACTTTTGATTAGGTTCGATTAGTTCGATTGAGTTCGATTAGGTTCGATGGCACGAAATGGTCGACGTTGGATGGCATTCGATTGAAAATGGAGTTGGCATGGGAACATAAGCGTCACAAGCTCAAGTGTCGCAAGCTTGTCCCCCGGAGCATACGCAAAAATGAATATGAGAAACAGGAAAGTTTGTCAAATAAATTGCCATTTATTTTATGTTTGGGCGAATCCTTGCATTGTCACACAGTGTCACTCAACACTCATCAATATAAGAGTTTACATTATGTTTGGCTAATGAGGCTTTCAACTTTACAGCGTCAATTCTTGTTATCTTTACGGTCAATTGCACTGGCACGTTCAGACCATGACCGCGCTGTTCGCAACTAATTTGTGTTATTAACTATTGTTTTTGGCTTTGTTTCAGTTCACTACATTTTGTTCGGCCGTTAATTAAGAGTAAGCTGATAAAAAATAAATCATGAAATGGAACTACAGTGAAGTGAGATTAATTTCCTATTGTCTGTTGAACGTAATTCTAAGTTGTTCTCACATGCTGAGAGAGACTGTTCAAATATCTGGTATGTTTTGAGTCATTTTTAGCCGTTTTTCGATTGTGTTCGATTGAGTTCGATTTGGTTCGATTCGGTTCGATTTGGTTCGATTTGGTTCGGAAATCGAACGTAATCGAACTCTCACACAAATGTTTTGGTTCGATTTGGTTCGATTACCGAACTAATCGAACTAAATCGTTCGATTAAGTTCGACTAGGTTCGATTAAGTTCGATTACCGAACGGTTCGATTAGTTACGTCGGGGAGATTATATCAACTTTTAGTTTACCAGTTCTGAAGATTTCGGCACAGAAAAGGTTGTATGGGTTTGGGCCTCTCTGCATGGGCGGTAGCTTGACCTTTTTGCTTTGTTGTTCCGTAGCACCACTCTGTCTCCGCTTGTTCCTTTCATTTCCAATCCATAGGGGTGGCGAATGGTCTATCAAAAATGACGAATCTCGGCAAATTTAAGCCGTGTCTCGGAATCTCGGCGCTTAAAAAAAGCGTCTCGAAATCTCGGGCTCGCCAGAAATAGGACGATCTTGGAGTCTCCGAATTTTGAATCTCGCAAATGCAGCTTCTTGTATACTCTATTTTCTCGGAGTTTTGGATCACTGCGTCTCGGGCTCGGATTTTTGGAGCGCTAAGTCTCGGGCTCGGACTTTTAAACCAGGGTCTCGGCGTCTCCGGCAAGTCTCGGATTTACCATTCGCCACCCCTAATCCATTTCTGAAATCATCACAGATAAAATGCATAGTAAATTAAATATATTGCTCAACAGTTACATACATGTATTTGAGTTATTTGAGAGGTACATGGTCGCGAAAGGTATTAAATTGGGAATTTCATAAACTGAACTCACCTCGACTCTCTCTCTCGGCAAGATCGGTTTCTTCTACTGCACGAGTTATCATTGCTTGATATTTCCGTCCCAGTTCCCACCATTCCACCGTCATAGTGTCGCTTCAGAATATTTTTCTCAATGTCGGTAACATGCTATAGCTTTGAGCACGCGCCTTAGTATTTTTGCTTGCCATATTAATTATGGGAAGAAAACAAAACGAGGTCGGAAAAACGTTGAGCTGCTTGTTTGTATGTAAAAGCTTTGCGGGAAACTATTACAACATAAGCGGTATTTTTGGCAGGTTTATTTACGCAATTCCTGTGGGATTGGGCGTTTACGATGTCGCCTTTCCGATTCGTATGATAGACCATCAATCAAATGGTCTTCTCAGATCAGATTGTTGGTAAGCGTCTTGCGTAATTCTGGTGTTAGAATTGATAATCTTTCAGGTGGATAACTTGACTTGATTGTTTTAATGTTACATTGTAAATCTAAGTCGGCTGATGTCAATTTTTAGAGGTCAATTTTCGTGCAACTTGGCCCACGGGCGGGGGGGGGGGGGGGGGGGGGTATATCCAAAAAAAGTGGGTGGGGGTGTGCCGCTAGGCTATAAAAACCCTTGTCCTGTACAAGACCATCAAGCGCTAATTTTGCGACCCTGTCTCAGACTAAATTTTAAAAAAGGTGCCATTTTCGAATTCCAGACGATTTTTAATGATTTTTTTTTCTAACCCAAAATGCTAAACTAGAAAGCAGCACTGCGAACGTGTATATAGTATATAGTAGCCCCCCCCCCCCCCCCCCCCCGGGCCCGGACTAATCCACTAAATTATAATTCAAATGAACTTGATAATACCGACTGTCACGCAATTTATGTTCTCCAGATGTGGTCAAAAAGGGGAGCCGGAAAAGGAATTAAAATTTCGAAATTTGGGCCTCATATTTCTCACGAAAAGGAGGTCAAAAGCACTGCCGTTGTCACCCAGTCTCCCATTTTATTGTATGCTGACTTTTTATATGATATGAAGGTGGATCTAATAAATGGACACTTTTTCTGGTCCCAAGGGAGTCCACCTACGGAAGTGCCACTGTCAATAACATATGGGGGTCAACCATAACATATGGGTCAACCTTGATCTCAGGGTGTTTTTCTTTAAAATTTTAAATCCCGCTCCAATTTGGAAAGGAAAAAAAGCCTCGCTGCGATCGAGCCAGTTGATCGTTGGGGAGAATGGTCGAATCATCATTCCGACGTAAACGGCCCAAATACCATGGCGGTTAGGAAACATATTCGTAGACCAAATTCGTAGCCCTATAATGTTTCCCCTTTTTAAACTGAAACGGCCAAATATATACCCCATTATAGGTCAGAAGGCAAAACACACCATATGTTAGATGAAAAATGGTCAAAATTTATACCGGCTAGCGCCTATATCATCAGACGGAAACGGCCTCACGCGCACGTACATACACCCACCCACCTACCCATCCCCCCCAACAAGCCATTCCTGTCCTGAGGGAGAAGGTCACGCTAGCACGACGAATTGCTCAGTCAACATAAACTGTATGACTTCACGATTCTCGTTTTAAAATTTTACACTCCGAGAGTGCCTGTTATTCCCTTCTTCTGCCTTGACCTCGATATTTCGAGACTCGGATAAAATTTTCCGAGCCGCATTAGTAGTGATGAACCTGACATTAGTAAATATTCAGCATTTAGAAAACTTTATTGTCCTGAAATTGCAAGATAAAATACGAAATATATCTCCTTGCCCATCTTCTGTTATTAACGAACGTTGCTTTTAAACAAGCGGGCTTAATAATAAAGCACTATATGGCCGCTTAACAACGGAAAAGCGATAAGCGAACCAAAAAGGCGAAAAGAGCAACAATGATCAATTCGAATTACACCATCTCGGAAGCTTCGTCCGCCATTATGGTTTTAGTTTGGCCACATTCTAATCTGAACGATGATTGGTTAGAATAAAAAATAGTGGCAGCCATTGTCATGTAAGCTGGCACAGATGATCATCTAACGTGGGTGGTACCCATAATTCTAAATTTAGAAGAGATGGGCTTAACCCATTTAGAATCCGAGATACGGGTGAAATAAAAGGCGCCAAAGTAATTAGCACAACAAGGTTTTGTTTACTTAAAACGTTACTTTTTCAGCGGCTACAAAAATTTAGCGATTTTTATTTTCCAAGAATTAACTACTAGACTAAAGGGATCTTTATTTCCCAAGAACTAGCCACTTAGAGATGTTGTTTCAGTTTTTCTTAACTGAAATTTCTAAGCTATTTTTAAATTAGTCAGTCGTGGACTTTTAAAATTCAATTTATCCTGACTCGATTAGTGTAGTAACTAAAAATAGCAACCTTTGAAGTACTTTGCAACGCCGAAAATAATCAAACCAAACCACTGGTCACCCAACCTCACAACTGGATTTACTGACCGAAAATTAAAAAAGAACTCGCTAAACAGATCATTTAGGACTCTCGTTTTTCGCTTCTTATTCAACGATCCATCTACTGAAAAATAATGCAAAGAGCCAGCTAGAGTGTAGTGATTTCGTTGGCCTTCTCTCGACCCGCACAACTGACAAGCGAATGAGTGCATTTTCGATTTCACCAAGGGAGGATGAAGGTGAAGTGCTTATTAATGCATCACTAAAGTTTATAATTTCATTCGATATTTTGCTATTCTATGAGTTTCAAATTATTTTGGCCAGCGCTGGGTACGAGTGCAGCCGGTTTATTTGCCCCTCCCCCTCCCCCATAATATGATGCCGAGTAAATAGCGTTGCGTGACGACATAAACGGCTGCAAAAGCGCCGACATGTTTGTGAATTGTGGTCCTCTGTTGTCATCTTTTAGTTTAAGTGCCCTAAAAACCAAGGAACATTCAACAAATGACTAAACCGTTGAACAAGATGCCGTGATGATGAAATGTGTCAAAGGTTTAACAAAGATTGGTGTTCGACTGTTTACGGACGTTGACAGTTGGCAGTGTTTATCAGCAAATAAGGTAAGAATATTTCGCAATATTTTTTATATGTGGTTATTTCAATCTGATATGGGTTAAAACATGTGACACGGCGGACGAAATTATATGCGTGACACGCACAAGCCTTGACCGCTATAAAGGTCAAATAACCGCATTTTCAACGGACTTTGAAAAACTCTCGCGCCGCTCTCAAACATTACCCCAAAGAAATGTTTACAGCAATCGTGAGACCATCCTTTTGACATTCAACCACCAGAAGCTTAATCCATTTGAAGGTTTAGCACATAGTGAAAATGTATTTTATTCACGAGGTACTTTTACCGAAGTGAAATGTATGCCTTCGTAATTAAATTATTTTGTATGCAAAGAACAACGGAATATTTTCCAAAATCGTTGTGGTAAATATATAGACATTGCACAAACCTTTTTCAGTATTTTAAAGAACGCACAATCATTTGTTTTTGCTTGCGAGGCTAACAAAACGTGTGCAATAATTTGCCGCCTCAAATGGTGATTTTCAACGGAATTTGGTTATTTTGCACTTTTCTTTCAAATAAAAGGATATTTTGCCAAAAAAACTATCCAGTGATTTTTGTTATACCCTAGCCTATCTAACATTAAAATAAGAGAGAAATCGAATTTTCCACCCTTGCCGCGATATGTCTGATTGTTCGGGACAGGCTCTCTTAATGCATTTCGAAATTACACTTACGATGTTTATATCCCGTGTGTGCCAGTATAATGTGGATTATTTTTAATTGTATTGTTTTGTTATTACAGCCAGAGTTAGATTCAATTTCCTCCACTCGTCTCCGACGAGTTTTCAAATTTTATTACATTGTTTTTATTCCACTCCAGGGTTTCAGTAAAAGAGGTAATTTAAAAACGTCACACAAAGAAGGACAACGCATAGTAAAATAAATGGTATTGGACTTCCTCTGTAATTAAATTTAGCTTCATGCGAAGTTGAAAGCTCTGCAAGAGAAATCATATTTTCATTGCTTTCTTGAAAATATTCCGTTTGTTATCTCTTTTTGCTTTAAAAAAATATGCATTTTTATTATTTTAGACCCCCATCTAATCTAAGTAAACAGGTGAAATAAAGTTTGTGTTATGAATGTTCCGAGAATACCTCACTGCTGCATATAATCGTATCTAACTGTTTTTATTTCCATTCTGCTGCATCTTTTGTATTTGGTAAGCAAAGGAAAGTTATTTAAGGACGTTCGCCCCCAAATCTTCCCACGTTCAGATTTTTTTATATAACTTTTGCTGCAGTTAGATAATGATCAAACTCATGCCAGAAAGGCAAAACAATTGGGAGGTTAACATGCTCGTTTCGGAGATAAAGCGCATTGAATACCGTAGCGTTTCTAGTGGCTTTGGTCATGTAAGGCGATATCGGCTTCATTGCTATCAGCATAAATTAAAGTAAAACCGAGAACTCTATATAAGATGGATGTGTTTATTTCAACGCAACTAGCCCTATTGAGTAAATGTTTGCAGCGTATGTCATTCCTTCAGGTAAAAATAGCCTTACAGAAGGCTACTTGTAATCAATGAACACCCGCATTCGTAGACAAAATTGATCGCAATTAAATGAGTAGAAGAAATAAATAATCAAAACTGCCCACTTTCAGATTTATTTTTTGTGTTAAAATGGAGAGAATCAGTAAAGGATGCGTTACTTGCGTCGTGGAAACGGTTGTAACTGGCCCTCACTCAGGATTGCTTTGCCTGACTCTGATGTCTTCTGATATAATCTACTTCAAACACATGGACTGCACACGAGTAAGTACATTTCTCTATATCTAGACTCGAGATTTCTCAGTCGGATTATAAAGTTATTCTAATCAGTTCTAATTGAATGAGTCCAGCTACCAGTATTATAGCTTCAACAATCTTTACAAACATAAATCAAAGCTAAGCTCGATTTGCAAATGTATTTGAACTGGTGGACTGCAAAATCAAGCTATTTTAATTCCAGCGACAGTGGTGATTTAAATCTATAAAAGCTACACACAGTATGCACGCCGTTCACAATACAAGCGAGTAATTTTCGTGCGCCGGCAACTGTCGAATATTTATTTCTATTAAGGCTTTCATTTATAAAGTTCACGTATTTACAGCAACATTTATACTTTATTTGCTCTAAAGTTATGGCAGTATGATAAATTGGAAAAGTAGAATATAGGCGACAGAGCCAATTTCAGGCTACGAAAACAGATCAAAACACGTCGGCAGAAGAAAGGATCTTTCATCGCCCATTGTTCATGTAAGCGATTTGTTTATTTAGAACTCGCGAAAAATAAACTCAAAAAACTTCAAGTAAAATGGTCGTTTGGTGACTTTTAAATAAAGGTAGGGAGTGCTTTAGTTAAAGTGTATATGTTTAAATGAATTAAAACAGGAGTAGATACCAAAAACGTTGAGTTTTGTCCAAATAGTATGTGTGATTTGAATAGGAGTGCAAGAAAGAAAATGGCGAACTCTGTCAAAGTGAACGCCATATATTTTCGTCTAGCGCGCTCGCTTTTCACGGGCCAAAGTAAATATTTTTACATGAAAAACAAGAAGAGTTGCCCGTTGAAAAAAGCTATTTTATCTCCTGGTTATACGTATACCCCCGATGTTATGGTCTTCTGAAATATGGCAAAATTTAGCGTACAAACGGAATAGCAAAATATTGTATTCTTTACGCGGGTGGATAGAGAGGAAAGAAAGTTTAGATGGAGATGAAATATAGTTGTAAAGCTACTCCAAGGGATGAACAACATATTACGTAAAAATTAATCCAAGACAAGTTACCGTTGTCTTGTTCGAGCGTTTTGAAAATGCACCGAAGAACCGGTCTAAACGTGCCTAATTTGCATAATTTCCACCGATTTCGAACTTTCCTATTTTTCGCCAAAATAAAAACTCGCTGGAACTTTTGAATATGATTTTCGAAAATGGTTTACTAAAAGGGTCTTTTGGGGCAAATAAAAATTTTTTTTTTTTTTGCTTCTGTCGCCGGATTCTTAAAAGTTACTGACAACGGCTCTTAAATCTGACAAAATGGAATTATTTTGAAGCTCCAATGTGTCTATAGGTTCCACTATTGCATACCAAAACACAATAGCTTTGAAATAATTATTGATTAGTATTATTTTCAATTTCTGGTTTGACTCTGGTATTTATGTATGAACCTATTAATGAAGGGGAGGGGGATGGCTGGGCATATAAGGGGCATTTGACCTCCATTGCTGTTCCCACCCTCTGGAATTTGACTTGCCAATCAATGATTCATAAATACACAACCAAGTAATAATAATAATAAGTATACTTATAGGGATATAATTTAGTCTGCAGTCTGCATTTGTCGCACACCATATAATTTGTCAAAGGTGGGGGAGTTTGATCCGATTTGAAATGCAAGAGCAAGTAGAACAATCAAAATGTTTTCATCCTTGTGCTTCTCAGTTTACATGTAATAGACCATTTTACAGTTCTGTGAAATGTAACCAAGCCTCTGTATGAAAGCGAGGTTAGGGGTGACCATGAGATGATAGAGATCAGAAACTAGTTTACATAAGAATAGAATAATTTACATTTGAAAAGAAGGAAGGTTTGTATCACAACAAAGTCACCTCCAGCCTCACTTCTGTTTCAAAGGCCTGGATTCTAAGCACACAACTGTAAAATGGACTATTGGACACTTGCACTTGTGTGCCAAGTAAAAAACCAGGCTTTAGATGTGAAGGTGCATGTAGGCGTCTTAGTGCAAAATTAATATTATCTACAATTCATAAGTATGTGTAATAGGGGTAATGAATGTTTTTGTGTTTATAGACTGATTTAGATAGGGACTTTATTCATACAATATAACTTAATACAACTATAGTAGAAAAATCCATCAGAGAAATTTATAATAATATATGGCTATTATAAACACAAGCCTCAGATCAATGAAGCCTACTTTTTCTACACGAAAAATAAACTATGAATAAACTTAAGGTCTACACAATAACAAGCATAAAGGTGCAGCCAAAATATTTAAGCTTATTCAAATACATTACATTTTATTTGTTTTCGGTTCAAAGCCTATCGATCGATGATCGATCGATCGAATTGTACACCTTCGAATGCCAAATTACAAAAGTTTAAATACTTTTTATATTGGAATTGGAATCAAAAGATTAGTTCAGTTAAACAATAAGCTTAATTAATTTTTGTTATAAATCAAACTTAGAAATAACATTTACCGTACTTACCAAAGATCAGTTGAACGCGGCAATGTGCGTAGTTTGCCTAAAATATTCCCTGTTGGAAACCGTCCTGTTCCCGGTGCTTCATGCAATGAAGTTGTATAAAGAAAAATGATGTAAATTCGTGAAAGAAACATTTCTCAAACCGAGGAACGAAAGAATTGCAGAATGTATGCGTTTGTTGGCATCGGAACTCCTAAAAGATCTATCTTTTAAATGTGTAAGACGAGAAAATTCAGAGAAATACCGTCCTGAAAAAGTCGTAAGCAATCCGCCATTTTGTTTTCCTGTGCGATCGGGCTACTACCCCAACCCACCCGACCCCCAATAACTACCAAATATTGCGCCCGCAGTGTTGTTTAGTGTTGTGATTTCCCAGGCATTATGCGCTGGTCAGCGGAATTACCAAGAAAAGTTATAAACACCTATAAACTAACAAATTTTCCCCAACCATAACGATCAGCTCATTCTTCGCTAAAAATGTCCGCCATCTTGGATCCGCCATCTTGGATTTATAAATATAGCGCATGTTTTTTCCTTTTAACAGAATTAGGACCTGAATGCGACTCCTAAAAAGTCCTGGATCAAGCAGATCGTTCAATGGATAACACTGACAAGAACAACGTAAAGTGCGACGGTAAAGCACCTCACAACATAAGTCATGGCTGGTATCGCATGTTGGGAAAAGCTGGCGTCCAGATTCCAGAGGAGTGCGTTCCCACCGAGCGCTGCGGCACTAAGGCTCCTGGTTGGCTCAATGGCAAACATCCAACTGTCCAGGAAGGTATAGTGACTCGTGAAGTTTGTTATCACTGGAAAAAACGACTGCTGTAAATGGAAAAACAACATCAAGATCCGCAATTGTGGTGGCTACTTCGTGTATGAGCTGCAGAAGCCACCTGCATGTAGTTTTCGCTACTGTGGACACTTTGAAGGTATGACAAAGTCATTGTTTACATCTTGAATTTTGAAATTCACCCAATTTAAAGGAGCTACGTCACGGATGGCGCATCTTTTTTTTCAAGTTCGTCGTTCGCAATCCGTCCATACTCGACCATGCTTATTTTCTTTTTGGTTTAGTATTACCTCGTTGGTGTTTTTCTACCTTAGTAAACTATTATTTCGAGGCTTTCTTTAATTTGAAGGTAATTTTGCACAAAAATGACTTAAAAGGTGATTCCTTAGTATTGACCTATCAATTCTCTTCAGACTTAAAGCTACTTATTTCAGAAAGAGAACTACAGCTGCTCATAAAATCAGCTACGATTAAACAAAGGTACTTGATGAATGTCTTTTTCGTAGTGTTCTTTTGTGTATTTTACTGCTTTATTTGATATGTAAACGATGTAACTGCGGTAATATGGCGTGCACTTGCGTATGTTGTTTTTCATGTTTTTAGCTCGTAATTTGTAATTCTTTATATTCACCTTAGTAAATTATATTAAAACAATTCTTCGCTTCAGGCTCTGTGAATATTGGTCATTAGTATAATTTCACAGTTGAACAGAGTTTCAAGGAATCTGATTGGCTAAGCGACTCGGCCTATGACACTATATTCACCGCCTAGCGCGGTGAATGTGAAACTGCTGTTTTGTGCAAATCAAAATGGCTGCTAATAGCCGGTTTAATTTGCTCAAGTTACGGAGGAGGAAATCTTCGAAATGAAAGAGAATGCAGTCCCAAAAAGTACCAAAAGCGCTCCAAAATATGGTGTAAAGCTCTTTAAAGGTAGGCCAGTCTCGTCTGTCTGGTTGAATTAATTTATTTTGAACTTTAAAGTTCTCGAAAACAATAAAAATATCGATACCTGCACCAGAATTCGAGTGCATGGACATGGAAGAGATGAACAGATGTCTGTCCAAATTTTTATCTCTCGGCCAGAAGAAAAGACGGCACATATTACAAGAAAAACATCTTAAAGGGTCCCTCTCAACCAGTGTGCTTTGCGCGCCCATACTCTTACGGCGGCCATTTTTGGGTGCCGCGAAAATAGCGGCTTGAAGTTAATTAAAAGCTACTTTTGCAGGATTCTGGCCTTGTTCGGGCCACAAAAAGCAGTTAGGACGACCCAAGTTAGTACAATTTGGAAAGTATGGCATACATTAGCCCCACGAGATCGAGTTCCCAGGATGAAAACAATAACACGCGACCGCAAAAGCACACTGGTTGAGAGGGACCCCTAGATCGACATCTTCGGTCACCACCGTGGAACAATACATTTTCAATTTCCGATGCAATTATATTCAGTGAAGCAAACAAAGCTTTAAAGGGACACTGTCCCGGCGTATTTGCTCAAAAACTGTTATAAATGCATGAAATGGTCCCTAAATCTATGAAATAAGAACTTAATAAGCTCTAACTAAATGATAAAAAGCAATTTCTTCAAGAAATTCCATACTGCAACAAAATTTTTGCAAAATTTAAAAGATTTCCGAGCCAAATTTGAAACTTTGAATAACTGACATCCTGACGTTTTTTCAAAAATCCATATTGCAATCCATTTCCATCCTCGCTGTCGTTCGTCATCCTCACTTCCTAATGGGTTCCTGTCATTTGTCGAGTGTTATTCTACAGAATCAAACCATTATTGATCAACTTCCTATGATCTAGATATGTTTCTGAGCTTCCCAAAATCATGCTAAAACCAGGACAGTGTCCCTTTAAATTCATACCTGAAGCACCTCGCCAGTACCGCTAAAATTGCTGGAACAGTTCACAAAAATCCCCTAAGGTTGAAGCAGTGCAGAAATTGTTTGAGAAAGGTGAATTGGTTGGCGCGGAGACCAAAAATCCTAGTATTTTGATGCAAACGGCATGGTTTTACATTTCCTTGTTTTTCGGAAAGCGAGGTAGAGAAAACAAGAGCCTCATGAAAAAGTCAATGCTTCGTCTTACTGTAACAGCTGCTGGCGAAGGATACTTTGAACTGAACAAAGACGAACCTAGAGCAGTGCTTTCCACCAAAAACCACACTGGCGGCCTCGATGTGAAGATCACGCCGACGGCAAAATATTTGCTAGCACCAACTCGCCACGATGCCTGCTTCAGACCATTAATTAAAAGCGTACCTCTCTCATCTTAATCCTGAAGTTGATTCGTTGTTTCAGCGACCGAAGGATATCTCAATCAGGTTGGACCCAGAAACGGAGAAGATTTGGTTTGAGAAGAAGGCAGTGGGTCACAACATGTTAGAAAACATGTTGCGCTTCATGAGCGAGAGGGCCAATATCGTGCCATACTTCACCAACCATTCTATGAGAGTTGCGTGACGAGCCCAAACTGAGCGTCTGCGTAGGAGGCTAATGTCGTCGGCGCTAACGTCATTCAGTTCACGGCAACGAAAACACCTCAATTGCAACCGCGTCTAGCTCGACGTCTAGCTCACAAGCAATTCCATCATTAGCAAGTACCTCAGCGGAAATAAATTCACCAATGGACATTTCTTCCAACATCTCTATCAGCCGAAATGAAGAACGCTTTCTCCTGTCGAATGGAATTAATCCAGGAGTCATTCTGCCATCAGGCACGTTCCACGGATGTTCGTTCAATTTCAACATCAACGTCAACAAGTAAAACGTTTTCTATCGAACAGATTTTTAACTGCTCGTTTTTTTCGCAGAATTTTCATCAAGAAGAACTGCTTCTTTCAGCCTACATTTTGTCCGGGTATTTTGTGTTCTGTTTGACGATGCGAAGCTCTGAAGTAAAATTGACATGTGATTGACTAACCCCGACCCCCGCAGAGCGGAAGTTAACATTCCGGAAATAAATAAAAAACTGTTTATTGTACATTTCCTCTGATATTCAACTCTGAAATTATACTAAAACAATTATTATTCAACAAATCGTAACACTGTCCAAATATGGTCATGATGCACTCAATATCTGTCGACCGTACTCAACAGATATACTGACAGTACTGCACAGATATCCTGCGATATATGTAATTTTGTATGCGCGCGGTAAAATGTTCAAGTCAATTCTGGAAATAAAAGTGGAAGAGTATTTTGTTTAGTTGTGTTATCAATTTGTTGAATAATAAAACAATTATCCTGCGAAATCTTGCGGGATATATATCACCTGATTTTAGCCGGCCTCGTCGCGCGGTTAAGTATCAGGCGATATTCCGCGCGATTTCGCAGGAAAATTGTTAAATATTTACTTTGCCTTCGGCGAATAATTGTCAACTAGTCATGAAAGGTGTTGCAGTTGTAGTTTCATCAGTTTAAGCCTATTGTAAAATACTGGAATTGTTTATTCATTGTTCTACTGTTGTAGATGTGTTGACAAAGTACGTCAAGAACGGAGATGGATTTATCAGCGAAAGTGAGGTACTCGCGTCAATGTGGAAAATTCTAGCCCTGTACGACCTTAACAGTAAGTATATTAGGAAAAAAAACAACAACCTGGAACTACATAAAGGACGATGCACTTTGATTTATGTTTAGACTTTCTTAAAAGTCGTTCGCTTCTCGCACTAGGTAGCCCTCAGAAAATGGACGACCATAAAAGGTACCCCGATTGTACCATACAAGGTCGACCAACATCATCCGAAATCCCGAAATTGAACAACGTAACAGTGAAAGTACATACATATAAGGGTTTTACTACGTACCCAGTATATTTGGCATCCGGCATCTGACCTCCCTGGTACTGTCCATCACTTTTTAATTTTCATACTAATTATTTAAGACATTCTTAGTAGAAGTGTTCCCAATAATTATTAGTCTGTTAAAGGCTAAATCCTCTGATACAATAAATATTTTATACTTACTTAACTTGCTTATATACTTACTGATGAGACTTATTCCTCATTGGTCAATTTTTCACCAGGGACCCGGGAGGGTAAAAGTAACTCATCAGGTCGGTTTCACCAGGTATGTTACAGAGGGGTGTATGCAAACACAAAGTCCTACAGTAAAGCATCATAATTTTTTCCAACTGGTGACCAGAAAATATCTCGGGATGAGTTTGACATCCTTCTGAAGGTCACCGTAGACGCCAAGGAGACAAATTATTTGAACCACTTCCGAGCTGCGGACACCAATCACGATGGATACGTAACGGCACAAGAGTTGAAAGAGCGCTTCACTCAAATCAGCGGAATGCCGACTGATATGAACAGTGCAGTGAATGTTCTCCGAAAAAATGACCAAAACGGCGACGGGAAGTTGAACTACAAAGGTGAGAGTTGACATCCAAACTATGAATGTCTGTTACGGTAAACTAAGTTATCGTACGATTTGTTTTCCTTATTTTGATTGGTTGAGAGACCACTACATACGTTACCTGCCCACGCGCATTGCCATGTGATGCAGTAGTTGGATCTAGTTACTGCAGTACTATCCACATCTGCACGGACCTGCAAAACTAAGTCATTTATGTGCATTATGTACTCTGGCAAAATTAAGCAAGGGCTATATTTTAGGCCAATCTATTACCATCAAGTGAAGCTAAATGCGTCTCATTTTTGTATTGATAAATAACGCATTTGAACTTTACACGTCTGTCGTTAACATCATTGATCCAGATATAGATATCTATATTAATCAAGCGCGAAGGCCGTAGTGGGAGAATATCGGCCCTAGATCTTGACAGTACGGATCGAGCCCAGCCAGGATCCTTACAGAAAGGACCAAGGTCCGATATTCTACCAGTACGGTATTTAGAAAATATTGGCCAAAAAAGAAATGAAGGCCCGATTAACCTGGTCTCAACATTTGCAAGTCTTAACATTCTCTCAACATTTGCAATCTCGTTCCCAGAGTCTTCGTTACTCTTGTCCAGCGGCGGAACGGGCAACAAGGACCTCTGGGGGGAAGCGATCCGCCATGACATAATTATTGGACTTCCGGTTCTACTGCGCATGTGTTCGACTCCGTGTTTCAACAAATGGCAAACAAGATTTTTGGACTTCCGGTGTTACTGCGCAAGTCAGGTGGATCACACTATCCCAGATGTCCTTGTTTCCCGTTCCGTCGCTGGACAAGGATAACGAGGACTCTGGGAACGAGATTGCAACATTTAACACCCCCTTTGTCTCAACCGTCTTCTCAACATTTATTTTGTTCTAAAAATGTTGAAGCCGTTTGACACGGCGTGGTCTCAACACGACTCAACAAATGCTGAGAGAATGTTGATACCGTTTGATCGGACCTTTAGTATTGTTTTAGCATTGTGTTGCTTTTGAAATCTAAAAGCGATTTTATATTTATTTTCCAGAGTACAAGACAGTTGAGGCCGCATCAGTAGCCATTCAGGGTCCTCGTGTGTGAAAAGCAACTGGACATCATATATTTTCATAGTTCAGTTGCTACGGGTACTGGTTAGTTCGTGTCACGGTATTGTCTTGTTCGGTTTCATCGGTATTTCCGTAGTTGTATTTCAATAAGTAATTTTGGGCACATAGGTTTCTTTTAAAACGGCGTATATAACTAGAGTGATTGCCTGTGAAAGTGTGATTGCAACTTGGGAACGAGGATCCATTCGTTGACCGCTCGATACTAAGAGCCTACTAACCTTCAGTCTCAACCCGCCTAGAGGCAACTCGTGCAGTAACAACATGCGTTGACACACCCACAGGAGTGCCATGTATTGCATCATAGGTGTGCCAGACACAATTGCAAAACGGGGCTGTAATGTAATGTTATTACTCGTAATGCACTGTTATAATTCGTTGGTTGTCTTAATAAAAAAGGAATAAAAAGACTTGAGCTTTTCAAGTATTACTAGTTTCAAAAAAGTGATTTTAAAACTGAGAGTGTATGCGTCTCCTTCGTTAACGTGTCATCATAAATACCAAATCGTGCAATTTTTGTCCGTTTCGTTGAAACATTACTCTGGTCAGTGGTCTAAATGGGTATACTGCTTCTCGCCAAAATGGGAACCGTGCCTTGACTTATTAAACTCGCCTGAAATGTCACCGAAACGTACCAAAATCGGATAGGATCTGCTATGTCTGGAACATATGCACTCAACATTTATTTGATGCTTACCTCGGCTGGAGACCAATTACCAACATTTTTCGGCAAAAGATGGATGTTACTAAAACCAGGAACGAGGAACGGGGAACGGGGAACGAGAGGTCAGCGGTATTTTTCATAAAAACTCAAATGGTGGAGAAAAGGGAGGAGGGGTCTGGAAACCAGTTGTATCAAAATGGCGGCCAATTCTTGTTACTGTTGATGTAGACTTGTAGAGGTCAAATCTTTGTCAATAATCCTTTGTTACGGCTTGGAAATGATAAAGAAAACAACGCGTTATGTGTACTAAAGCGCAATGGTAACATTCGCAAAAGATTTGTTATCTTAAAGAATGGAGTTTGTTTGATAATGCGAGAATCCAGTTCTGATATGAAATGGGCCAAGAATGGATAGTACATTGCTCGTTTGTAGTATTCACCACAGGCAGCCCAAACTCCGTATTAGATTACCGGGACGTGACCCTTGCTTATGAGCGGTATTGTGTTACAAAGATGCGATTGATAAGGGTTTGTATGGGAAAGCAACGGTTTTGATTTAAAAGGTAAAAATTCGAATGTTTTATGAATAAAATTGACTTACCCTGTTGCTGTGTTGTATTCTTTGTTGTCTGCCCGCTTCTCAGGCCGATTTGACGCGATTTCAGCGAGTTATCGTTTTTTTGGTTTCCACTGCTAAAAGAACTACAAGGCCGAACTCCCGATTTCGCAGTGCCCGCCGCTCGAAGCGAATAAATCCGCTGAAAATAACCCGCTGCCCCAATTCCTACATAGAAACAAAGCAGAGATGCCAGAGATGCCTGTCAGTTCACTCCCTACGCAATTCCTTCCATAACGCGTTCGTTACGAAGCATTTGTTTCGAGAAAGCTTCGCTTCGGAAATTCGAAATAGGCTCGTCCAAGTCAGGTGGAGTGCGCACTACGATCGCTACGCATTGTGGATGTAAAATTTTCAAGATGGCGGCGAAGCTTGAGAAATTTAGTAAGTTTTGTGCTTCGTTTATCGATAGAAACATTTCTTTTCTGAAATCGTTTTCTACAGTTACAAGAAGTAATGCTTAGTTGGATCGTATTTATGTCAACAAAATAAGCAATATGTGTTATTTCAAGCCAAAATGTGAAGCACGAAAATTCATCCCGAAAACGCATGTAATTTGAACCCGTTTTGTTAAGAGCTATAATTTCTATTATGTTGCCCATTGACCGTAAAAAAAGGTTTAAAGTGTTTCTACAAAGCTTTTTATAAGCCAAGGTATAATCGCTCCCCATCGCGCCCCACGTTTTGTCGCAGATTTTCCGTATTTAAACCGACATGTTTTGGTAGTAAATATGGCTTCGAAGACGCGACACGTACCAGAAGTGTCACCCTTGCGATCACAAAATAGCGGCGAATGGTTTTCTCCAACAATACTAAGGCCACCAGCTCTGCTTAAAATGCTTTATATTGGTACGTAGCAGTGAATATTTTGATGTAGATCTATATAATAATTATTCTCAAGCTTTGTAAATTTCAAAATATTTCCTTATTTGTAATTCAAGGCTTATCTATAAAATCATGTAATTTAATGGACAATGTTTTATTCAGGGTTCCTGATGAGCATGTGAGATGTAGGAGATTTAACATAACATTCAAGATGCCACAAAAATATATATGAATATATAAAAATATTGAAAAGGAAAACAAGAGGTGTTTCCTAAAGAAATAAAATAAAATAATGTCTTGGCTTTGTGTGAAATTGTTGATTTCATGAAGTTGTTTGAATTTAGTCAAATAAGAAAGATTTAAAACCAGCCACTCTGGGGAAATGATTTTCAGGAAAGTTAATTTGAGAGGAGTTTCATGTAAAACATGAATTTCCAGATCATCTGCTTAGCTGACTGAACCCGATTCTTTTTTCTTTCTTTATATAATAGATTTTTAGTGAACATTACAGTCTGCATGCTCAAGACTAGTGTTTATTATTTCCAATGTACATGTTTGACCATTGAATACAGATCAAAAACAAAATACACCGGTTTAGACTTTGTAAAAGGCCTAGGTGTGTGGGTGAGTTAAAATTATAGAGCTGACTGCTAAACAGGACCTTGAAAACCCCTGACTGTTTAATATGATGACGATGACGATAAGCATAAGCATAAGAAAACTTGAGAATGAACCGGTGTGAGATAAGCACAAGCACAAGATTTGGCTGTTGACGTGACTCCCATCATGCGATGTTTCATCAGAATTTCTAAAGCACTGCGCTTGTGTATGTCGTCTAAGTTGTGCTAAAAGCAAGTGTAAACATCCTTGTGGTTATGCTTGCAGTTATGCTTGTGCTTAACTCACAAGTGAGAACCAGGCTTTTAAAAAATAAGTTCTTAAAATCCCTTAGTTCTTCATGGCATGACACCATGGGAGACTTAATATAATTATTTTTCTGATCTCATCTCATTACACCTGCTAATGCAGCTCTGAAGCTGAATGGTTCAGAAGTATGCTATATACTGTTATATAATTTTAATAAACAATGTGCTTATTTATGTGATTCTGTTTTCAGGGAGGTTTAAGAAATTAAAAATGGCAATGATGTGTTTACATAGCCTGATGCAATCATGAAATAACTAACAGAAACTATGAAATTCTCCCAAACTCCCTCTGGTGACTCCATCAGGCTTTGTAAACACAAATGCTATTTTCTGTTTCATACCTTTTATTACCTATAAAACTGCTATATTACTGATGTATGGATCATACCTATAAAACTGTCAATGACAACAAGCACACAAAAGTTGCAGTATTTCTTTTATTTGATTTATCACTTCCTATATTGTAAGGCAACAGGTCCAAATATTACTGAGGAGTTAGAGGGAAGATCAGGGGTAGTGGTGCTCAATTTATAAAAAAATATGTAGGACCACAACCCTCAAAACAACAATAACAGCCAGCAACAGCAAGCCCAAACAAAGCATCCACTGTATTGTTATTATTTGGTTCAGTGTGAATAAACATAAAACATTGAAATGCATCAGTACAATATTCATCCAATCATGCAGACCATGCAACTCATACAACAGAAGATCCTTGACAGAACATCAGCTATTGAATTTACCTCTTTTTGACGAAAATTATGTTTCGATGCAAGCAATATTTAAAAACGATCAAATCGATTTCAGGAGCCCAGAAATCAAAATTACCGAACTGGCCGTCTTACCTTCAGTTCGCTCGTGCTCGTGATGGGGCCACTGACTTCAGTGAACCGGAATCAAAAAGTGAAGACTGAATCATCGAACAGAGGGATGGTTTATTGCCCGACAGGCCGATGGAAGCTCATCCATTGCTCAGAGGCAAGCAGTCGGGAATCACGAACAAAAGGTATTTATCAAGAGGAGGAGACTGATTTTCCCAGAGAACTCGATGCAGTTTGTTCTTCAAAATTCTTCGAAAGAAAATAGAGTAAAATCGCTGATTTTCACGGCGTATTTAACGATTTTAGTCGATCTTAGTCGCTTCCCACAAGATGCACACTCCACCGAGTCTTGGCACAAATGATCAGATTTTGGATACCGTCCATGATGCATAGCGATCGTAGTGCGCACACCACCTGCGTCCAAGTTGTCTTGGACATATTCACAGTTCGCATAGTATGTCGGGTAATTATAACTAGCCTGACAGGGGTAGTCAGCAGCCAGTTGTCAATAAGCAAATCAAAACGCTCCGGGGTCCCCTCGTGCGTTTTATGTTAGAGCCAGCAAAGGCGCATTGTTTCAATCGACCAATCAAAATCAAGTTCAGTCGTGTTTACAAATTTTGAAAGAAAAAAAAACGTACTGTACTGCCGTCTGCCGAAGAAGTGTGTTATCCGATTGTGTTCTCCTTGATCAAAGCGATGACTTCATCACTGAAGTGGAAGGCATGGTAAGCTTTTACAGTTCGCTCAAAATCTTATTCACAAAGCTTTGAATCACGTACAAAATTAAATTGAAATCGAATTATTTCCTTACGTTGGTCATATACGTATTTTGGTAGGTTGTTATCGAACTTCGAACACCGCAAGGGTGGCATTATAAGAGTGAAATAAATCCTTTCCGAAGCAGAGAAGGTAAAAGAAAACATTGCCTGTCCAGCAAGTTCATGTTTATTCGGACGACTAATAAATCAACTCTGGGGCGAAAGAGTAAGGCTAGTGAAACGTGGTTCGCCAAAGCAAGGACGTCAAAATTATTACCAAGGTCTTGAACGAAAATCACCAGATGGGCAGTCAAGCAACAGAAGCTTGAATGACTTTACACCGATCACGCCGTTGAAAAGCGGATGGCACTTGGTTAGTGACGGCCACGGAGGAGATCAGCCAGGAGATCTATCCTTCATCCGTCACGAGTCGTTGTCATTTAAAAACCAAAGAGTGGTGACGGAGGTGAGGTTGATAAACGAAAATGGATCAGACTCCATCTCTCTTGCATCCCATGGATGCCACACTGATATAACAGCATTCTTCGAACCAGGATGCCTGGAAAAATATCCTTTAAGAGAGAGGATCGATATGATTCTAACTTTTGTTGATGGCTCAACACTATGCCGTGGAGTGCCAATTGCAAATGGAGAGGTCCTACGTACCACTCTTCCCCATGAAAGTGGTAATTTTTCGGTTTTTGCAATTATAACAGAAACTATAGAACGTAGGGCTTTCTCTGCGAACTGTTCTATACTTTCCAGTAAAGAGCAGAGCTGTTCTAATTGCAAAAATCTACAGAATTTGGACCTGAAAAGAAAAAAAAGAAAACTAGAAACCAATGGAGAGATGAGCCCTTTTACGAACAAACGCTTCCTTTCCAAGGAAGAAGTTACTGAACAACTGAAATTGGAGCGACAAGCCAGGTTAAATGCTGAAAAAAGAGAACGGTACTGGAGGGAAAAGTTTGAGGCTGAGTGCATAGAGATGGAAAATGAAGACCATGCAGATCTGTCCAAGATGTTTGAAGGAGCTGGCAATAATGTTCCTGACCATATGGCAAGCCTGTGGGAACAACAACAGAAACTTCTTGGATGCAAGAGTACAAAGGCATTCCGATGGCATCCAAAGTATGTAAATTAAATTATCTATCTATTGACGGTATGTTACTAAAACCATGAACACCGGAACTACCTTGCTGACAACCTCACCCCCCCCCCCTCCCCCCCCCCCCCCTCCCCTCCATATATCTGGGGCTGTTAAGTACCTTATTTAGGTTGTTCCAATCCAGTGTTCACATTTTGCACACATTAAATGGCTATGTTCACACTTGGTGCCTAAGCACATGCTTGGGCACCAGCACACAAAATGGTGTACAAATGTTCCCACACTGGGTACCCAATATATCAACATGTTGACCGTTCCCAAGTACAAGGTCGATACCTTGTACCCAGGCACGGGCACCATGCCCAAATTCTGGCGTAGGTACTTGATAAAATGGTGTGTTCACATTAGTGCCCAGCAAGAATCGTACTCGGAACCACATTGGCAAGTGGTAAATTTTAATGAAATAATGGTTGAAATTAACAAAATCAATGTCATATATTACATGTTCATTCATTTATTCATTTATATATTTACAGGGTCATGAGATTATGCCTTGATCTTTACTGCAAAAACCCACATGTGCTAGATCCCCTTCGGCAGTTCATAATACTGCCTAGCAATAAAACAATAAGGTGAGGAACAATACAAGGAATTGATTGACTTATAGTTAGTGTGTTATTTCCTTAATCGCTAAATATGTTGTTTCAACATTCTACTTCTGCATCAACATACAAAAATCCATTTTGACAATACCCTAATTTGAGATAACATCAACGTTGAAATCTTAAATTAATCTATACTACAGAATCTATAAGAACAAAGTAAAAGAGACTCCAGGGTGGAATGACGAAGTCCTGAGATGGTGCATGGATGCCGCTAAAGAAAATGGGTTGAAGCCAGCAGATTACATGGGTGGATTTGCAATTGATGAGATGAAGATCCAGGTAACTTTTAGCTACTTTTACTTAGTTGAGAAAAGCGAAACAGACCAACTGAAATATCCTATGAACTATACTTTGGTTAAAAGAATTCCTAAAATGAACAAGTGGATGCCATAAACATAATCCACAATATTCACTATCGACTATCATTCTTTCTACCAACATTTTTGATGAGTAGCCAGTCAATAACAAAACCTATTTAAGAAGAACATTACATATTAAATTGTATTAAATGATTTAAATTTATCCAATATTATTTGCTGTCATTAACATTCAATACAAAAGACAATATCTACCTATTCATATTTACCTACCCACTCACCTACACCTACCTACCTACCTACCTACCTACCTAGTGACCTACCTAGTGACCTCCTACCTACCTACCTACCTACAGTTGTACCTACCTACACATTGATTTGTCTTTTAGGAGAACCTAGAGATGACCTCTGTAGGTGGCAAACACAAGCTTGTCGGCTTTGTTGACTTAGAAAAGGGTCATGATCTAATGAAGACTTTGTCAGGTATGACTAACATGTAATCTTCAAATCAACAGCTTATTGCTTGCAAATAATCTCAATAATTTCATTTAAAGTTGATAATTACATGACTGTTGAAAATCTGTTGTCATGGGTATTTCCAAATTTGTCATTAAATTTATCATGGCTATACCATGATTTCAAAACTAAACTTTTGAGTTGTTTGCAATTATATTTATGCATCATTAGTCAATACTCAAGCTATAGAGCAATTGTCAATTGAGTATCGAAAGTAATCCGAAATTGGTTTTGCTTTACCACATTCTGTGATTGTTTTAAAAAACTTGCGCCACCTACTCAACCAATCACTATCAGATGCGAAACCAAAACCAATCATGGTTTTGGTTTTGGTTTTACGACACTCAAATGAAAAACCGCTCTATGCATTTAAGAGCCATGTATTGGCATCTCCCTGAGATTTGACATGTACCTAGAAAATTGTTTCCACCCTGACATTATTTGTATTGTTTGTAGGTCAAGGCAGTGAACCAGAACTTGCAACACATGTACTACAGTTTGTTTTCCTGAGTGATGGCGGCTTCAGGTTTCCTATTGCACAGTGGCCATCAGCAAACTGCACTCCCAGCGATCTGTACCATCAGTTCTGGGAGGGAGTCCTGAAGATGTTAGAAATTGGATTTGAGTAAGTGAATCAGTCACTTTTCCTTTAACTCCACAGATAAGTGACAACAATCATGGGTATACATTTGTACAGTGCAACCTCCATTAAGGGGACACCCTCGGCCCGATGGTTCATGGAAAAGTGTCCCCTTCATGGAGGTGTTTCCTGAATAGAGGTTGGGCAGGGTGTTGTTAATAATTAACCACCTAAACATGCCTGTTTTCATGACTTTAATTAAATTGTGATTTGATTGGCACTTGTAGATTACTGCAATGTAATAGCCTGTCATTTACATTAGGTAATTACAGTACAGTGCAAAATACAATGCAGAAAGGAACTGGAACAACTGGTTACAAAATATTACTTTATAACTCGTGAAATATAGTTAACAGACCAATGACATAGGCTTGAGATTGATCAATAATAATATAGTCATATATTCACTAGCACTTTAGTTGTCCAGTCCCCTTAATGGAGGTTGAAATAGCATTGAGTGTCCCTATCCCCTTAATAGGGGTGTGCCTTTAACAGAGGTTGTGTAACCACAAAGATTAATATATGAGCATTTTGCCAAGACCAGGAGAAGTGTCTCTCACCTTAATGTAGGTGTAGTATTAAATATTTTAATGTAGGTGTAGTATTAAATACTTACAGGCATCAGGTTATTAATCATTCTTTCCATTCAACTTGAACCTGAAGTAAAACAATATGATGAAAGGGGAAAAACATTATTAAAAGAGTGGAGAGTGTGAAATACTATAGTAAGTTACATTTTTGAAATCACTTTATTTTTCCCTTTTCTAATGAAGGATATACTGGTGTGTGCTGGATGGTGCAGACTGCAACAGACAGTTCATTAAAATACACTTCAAGGACAATGACCCTGATGAAAGCCAGTTTGTAACAACAAACATATACACTGGTGGTCCAATGATATTTATCATGGACCCAAAGGTAAATCTTTTTATTATTGACACAAATAATCTCTTAATTGGGACATTTATTTTTGAAGGTTAATTTTGGGCTGGAAAAAGACCATCATGTTGATTACTGCTCCAGGTTCATTTATTGAAAAAATGGATGGATGTTCTGCAGAGGCATTATTTATTTGAGAGAAGCATTTTGAAGCCTTGTAAATAAATTTATTTACCACCACTATTCACCTTGTACAACTCTCAGGCTTTTTATGATTATGATAATTTTTTATATCAGGATATCCTGAACACAGAGAGCTAACCACTGGATTTCATTTTCAAGAGTTTGTTTGTATATTTTTGAAAAGTATCTTGATATATGAGTTTTAATGTAAAAACATGTTCTATATTCAACAGCATAACATAAAGAAAATCAGAAATAACATCCACAAGAGTAATAAGACTGGGAAGCCGAGGTGCCTTAAAATTGGTGGCAAGTCGATCACCTGGAAGCAGTTCAGAAATGCCTTTGACTGGGACCAGCACAGCTTCTCACTCCCACTACACGAGAAATTGACAATTCAGCACCTGGATCTTGATTCAGCCAGTATCATGAGAAACAAGCTTGCAGAAGATGTGCTCGACACCAAGATGCTGTTTCTGATGCAGGTGATCATTTATTCATGCTTGATCAGATTCAAAATGTATATGATTTGTTTGTTAGAGGAAAGATGTTCTATTTGTAAATATCCATTCCTAGGTATACTACGCTTTCTGCAAATTGATGAACAATAAAAAATATTTTTGGTTCAAATCTTGACCCAAATCTTCAAGACATTTTTATTTTGGCTCCAGAAAATTGTTTTAAATTTGCATTTATTTAAATTTTTAAAATTATGTTTGCCCTGCAGAAGTACCAAGAGCACATGGAGAAGACGAAGAATGATGGTGATGCATTGGATGCAGTGATAGAACTACTACAACACACAAGCGAGCTTGTGAGCTTATTTAATGATAAGCTATACATCAATTCCACTGATGATCTAAGACTCCATAAGCTGAACAAGTTTTATCACTGGATGTGCCACTGGGCCAATGCAACCGAAGGAAACAATATGAACTTCATCTCCAGCAAATTGTGGTTTGATTTAAAATCTATGTGCCTAGGATTCCAGTCTATGGTTCATTACAAGTTGACTAGATTCCCCAGTGCAGTAATCAAACCTGCAATAGTGAACCAAGACTGTGTGGAGAATCATTTCTGCCAAATACGTTCTTGTAATGGTCAAAATGATAATCCCACTTTCTTACAACAGCAGTCGACACAGAACTCTATTAGATTGGGCCAAACAACCATAAGTTCAAAGCGCAATGCATCCTGCAACAGCACCTCTGTGGACAAGAGGCCATCAATCGGAGGAATTCATGGAAAAAGGCCCTAAATTAAAGTGACTTTTTGTCTGAATTACTTGATTTTCTATTTAATTTTCGGTTATGAACTGCATGATACTTTAGTGCAGCTGTAACTCTCTCAGAATTTGACAAAACTAAGTATCACTAGTAAGGACGTTCTTCTATGCACTCCTTCAATTCTAATGATACCAGCTTTTTAAGCTTTTTGGCTAGTTCAAAAATGAAATTGTTCCAACTAAACTGAATGAATAGCAATGCTTGGTTTATAATTTCCTTCAGTTCAAACAAAGAACTTAATAATTCAATGCATGCTTTCTTTGATCAGTTGCATGAGGTTTTAATAGGAAAAAAAGAATAGGCTAATAATTTTTCATATTTATTAGATCAAAAACTCATATACAGCTGGTACACGTATATGTTTCTTACATGAAAACTACGCTTGAGGTAATTTGGAGCAATTTCAGGTTGAAAGTATAGTACATTAACCTTTAGACCACTGGGCTCCCACATACATGTATGTGTAGTCGGGAAAGGTCAGTAAAATATGTAGCCACATTAATACCTCTTGAAAGCCTTATCCTGATATGTCCATCAGATTCTGATCTTTCTGCTACCCTGAAAATTCTGTCATCCACTGGAGATGTGAATGGGATAGATGTATGCTGTGTAATGGCATTCAGCAGGGCTTCAGCAAGAACCGTCTTTGTTGACCTTGCAGAAACTCTGATATTGTAAGCTTCACAGAGTGTAACTAATTGTGTTTTAATGAAGACACGACTTAAAGAAGTAGTGCCTGGGTGCTTGTGAATGAAGGCAACAAGACGACCATGCGAAACTTTCTTGTTTTCGCTTCGGTCTCGGAGAATTTCCTACCAAAAAAAATGTCTGTAAATATAAAACACTTTACATAAAATATAATGTTCATAGCCTTTGGAGTCATTGTAGTTGAATGCATAATTATGGAAAGGTGATAAAGCCCCGTGCAGTCAGAGCCTCGATATTATGTCAGGGTTAGAGATATACTGCATGTATAAATATTGTGTACATACGGTATTGCCATTTGTAGTTAAGGATGGTGGTGTGGGGGGGGGGGGGGGGTTGTTTGGGGACAGTTGAAAAAATATTTTTATTATTATTATTGTTTTGAAAATTATATGTATACTTCTATGTATTCCATCAACAACATTAAAGTGCTGCTCATGACATATATGTAGTGTAAATACCTGTACATGTCAAATATTTCAAGCTCATAAAACATTTACAAACAGTAATTGTATAATTAAAAATAAATGAATACCTGGAATGGTACACTGTCCGTTTTCTCTTGATTTCTTTCTTGCCTTTGCAGTACCCGCTTCCGTAGTTCTACACTCTTTTTTACCTGGCATTCTCTTCGAAAATCTCTCAGAAACTGACATGCCCCCATGTTGACATAATACATCAGAAGGTCTGCCAGCAGCTTCTCAATCAGTTCCTGTTGAGAACAAGAGGGACTATAAGCTTAATATTATCTGATTTTTTTACAGTTCACAACCCTATAACAATTAAAAAGTTAAGGATATCGTCAGATAAAAAACAAGCATTGTAAGTCGCCATCTTGATTTTAATTAGTTTCCAGTCTTTATCCACCTTAACATAATATAGGCGTGAACGCGTACGCATGCTATACATGTAAATACGCATGCTGGCTTTTTTTGTCTATATCGTTCTTCTGAGGCAAACTGTTAATAATTGTCATTCTGAAGACTGAAGATAATCTGATATAAAATAAATGAACTAATTACCTTGTGCTTGCCAATATCATCTTCTTCAAAGCACTTCAACCAGTTTGCCTTCAGTTCATTGTCTCCTCTTAACTCAGTTATGGCTATTTCCACCATGTCATCCCGCACTCTTTTCAAAATTTGAAGATTCAGTAATTCTACTCGCCTTTTCTCTAACTGAATAAAAAAAAGGTATGCCTGATCAGAAATGTGCAACAGTCCTCTTTCACGGTATTGCCGCGCTTCCGTCACTTCCAGAGTTTCAAGAAATTTCGAAGTTTCCTCAAGCTCTGTGTATGGCTGAATGACGTTCTCTTCCAGCAATTGACAAACAATTTGTTGGTTCTCGACTGTGGCCAGAGTAGAACTTGACTTTGTGTATACATTTCTTTGTATGTATTTCCTTGCACGAGTAAGGACCTTCCTCACCGCCCAACCACCAACATGCCGAACCTTGGACCGCCCTACTCCACTCATTTGCTCCACATCAAAAGGAATGGGCTCCTCGTGTCTTTGCTGACCGACGACAGAAACTAACTTCTCCAAAAATTCCCAGTGCACCGAAGTTGAGAGCTTTACTGCAATAGCCCTTTGGGGTGGCGTGCTTGCTCTTGCGTCGAATAAGGCGCACACATAGCGAGAAAAATCACTACTTGTAAAAAATTCGTGCAGAGTAGACGTCACACCAGTAAATCCTTGACGTCCAATGTCAACCACAATCTCGTCTGGATTTTCAACAACGTGGTTTTCTACCATGAGAAAAGAGTGAAACCAAACTAGCTTCACGAATGATTGTACCTTGATGGACGAGCTTTCATTTAACAAGAAGTCAATTGCGTTGTTCATTTCTTCGACAAAGGAAGAGACAGCATTACTGGCTTTAAATGATGTTAAGAGATTTCGGAATTTCATCATATCTTCAGCAGGAGGACTTGCGAGGATAGACTCGTGACTCAAGAGCTGTTGGTAAATTTCCAACAATTCCATTGGGATGGCTATACTTTCATCTTCAAATGAAGCCAGCACAGGACCATCCAACAGTTCTGATGGAAACGTGAACGGCTCATCGTCTTCTTCGCAGTCTTGAAAACCGCGATCTTTAACAGAAAGTAGAGTGTCATCGTTGAAACTTTTGTTTCGGCAGCATGACAGGTCCGCGACTGGGGCATTAAGATGTTGTGACGTGCAAATGTCTACTGCTTTACGTTGTGGTTTCAGCAGTTGTCGAGGACTAAAATCCAGAATATGTATATGTTCAGGAGACCTAACTCTTGAAACCGCAACGTAAATTAATCCGGAAACGTATTCACGTGAACAGTGCACAATTGCAGAAGCAAGGGTTAGCCCTTGTGACTTATGGCAGGTTACCGCATACGCTAAAACAAGAGGAAACTGTGTGACACTTCCTGCTTTCTGCCCAGACCGGCTTCTCTTTATCCAGGTTTGCCGGGTAATCTCCACTTCACCAACACCTTCAAAGAAAACCAACAGATAATCTCCTCTAACACCAGTAAATACACCGACACTGCCATTCTTAAGGTCATCTGACTTGTTCCAAACAAGCATAACCTTGCACCCTCGCTTCAGTTGTAATACTGGTACCCCTGGCCAGCTCATGCTCCTTGAATTCTCATTCTCAAATGACGCATCGTAATAGAAAAGTTATCCAGGTAATTTGTCAAGTTCTTTCCTATTCATCAGTGCCACTGGTATTTTGCGGAAAAAGATGTGTGTGACATTTTCCTCCAAGACTGCAGGCAAACTTCTCTTCAGGGAACAAATATATTCCTCTGAATCCTTGGAACACTGACCCAGCCTTATATCAGCCAGCGCTTTCAGGAAATGCTTGTCGTTTTCGGATTGGCGCATTACTTTGGTTAATGCAAAGCGATGGCTGATAGTGAAATCAAACAGGGGGGACTCAAACATGTAACAACCTTCGTCAAACATGTTAGCGACAGGCTGCAGTTGCAGGAATTCGCCAACAAGGATAAGCTGTTTTCCCGCAAATGGGAGAGTACGATTTATGGGATCATCGGTTAGTTCGTGATGGAGGAAGTTCACAAGTTCAAACATCCTTTGACTAGACATGCTTGCTTCGTCCCAAATTATAACATCGACAGCCTTAACACGATCGCAAACTACAGAGTTGACGGTGGATCTGTCGATCACTTGACGCCATGGTAAATCAGCAGTCATAAGACCGTAGAACGAGTGCACTGTTGACGCTATTCCGCGATCATATACTTGACAAGCGATGCCACTTGAGCAGACTATGCCGACATTCCTTCCACGTGCATTTATGGCTGAGATTATCCTCTTGACAACCTCACTTTTCCCCACTCCGGCTTGACCCGTGATCAAAAGGTTATGACCCTCGGCAGCAAACTTAACAATCTCTTGCTGATCGCTATTCAGCTGAATCCTACAAACCACCAGAAAATAACGAAGCCATTACAATCAAGAAAAATCCGCAATGTGCGAAAATATAAAATGTGCGAACATCAATTTCGATGCGCACCTTTCACGTCCACAAGCAGAAAATATATATCACAACAATGTACTTACATCGTGAAACAGAGTCAGCTTGAATTTTTCATGCATCACATGGCGCTCAGAAGTAAGATTTTGTTACGAGATGAAATTATTTGAGATGATTTGCCGACTAGCTACTTGCAATGGGTTTCCTCTGAGTTTTGAAAGTTGTGACATTTGTAAACACGACTGAACTTGATTTTGATTGGTCGATTGAAACAATGCGCCTTTGCTGGCTCTAACATAAAACGCACGAGGGGACCGCGGGAGCGTTTTGATTTGCTTATTGACAACTGGCTGCTGACTACCCCTGTCAGGCTAGTTATAATTACCCGACATACTATGCGAACTGTGAATATGTCCAAGACAACTTGGACGAGCCTATTTCGAATTTCCGAAGCGAAGCTTTCTCGAAACAAATGCTTCGTAGCGAACGCGTTATGGAAGGAATTGCGTAGGGAGTGAACTGACAGGCATCTCTGGCATCTCTGCTTTGATTCTATGTAGGAATTGGGGCAGCGGGGTTATTTTCAGCGGATTTATTCGCTTCGAGCGGCGGGCACTGCGAAATCGGGAGTTCGGCCTTGTAGTTCTTTTAGCAGTGGAAACCAAAAAACGATAACTCGCTGAAATCGCGTCAAATCGGCCTGAGAAGCGGGCAGACAACAAAGAATACAACACAGCAACAGGGTAAGTCAATTTTATTCATAAAACATTCGAATTTTTACCTTTTAAATCAAAACCGTTGCTTTCCCATACAAACCCTTATAAATCGCATCTTTGTAACACAATACCGCTCATAAGCAAGGGTCACGTCCCGGTAATCTAATACAGAGCTTGGGCTGCCTGTGTATTCACTAACTGAATCAGACGGAACATTTTCTCGATGCGATTGCCTGCCAGCAAGTCTGGGCTTGGGTATTGCAACACCATGTCTCTCTGAAATAGATACCGCTGCCTGGTACAACTTGTTCCAAGCCTCCTCCTTGCGTTCATTACGAAGTGACTGGATTACAACATTGGCCTGTGCATGTGCCTGAAGCAAATCCAAATAAACACTCTGTAGACAAATCAACATTCTTCCGTGCACGCATGCGCGCACGCAGTTGCAACTAGACGTCGAAAACAAACGTTGGCCACTACGTTCTTTGGAGAACATATTCTGAGAAAATTATATCACTCTTCATCAGTGTAAGCGCTTGAATGAAGTTTCCATTCATGTAAAGCGAAGACTTGAATGTTCAATGCGTGACCGTGATTGTAAGTGTGACCGAAGGGCAAAGGTTACCTTTTCAAGCTTTTATCGCCGCGCCGCTATTAAATTGTAAACTTTCGCTTTGAAAATAAACTGTACCTTACTTCCAATCCCGTCTTTTTATACATGTTTTTATTCTGTTAAGAACTTTTCTGTTGTGGCGATGTCGGTTGGAGCAAGAAAGATTTCGGATGGAGCGATGATTTCCAATGATTATTGTTGTTTCTGATCTTGCATATTTAATTACGTGCGAGTGATCGCCGGTTGAAGTCTATTTTATTTTTTTAAATTAAGACAAAACATTGAAAGAAAATAACATTTTTTTATTTAATGTATATCAATTTTACTTTAAAATAGAACTCAAACCAAGCCGAAAATAAGTCGGCGAATATATACGTAAAGGTATTAAAGCTTATGTCGGCGGCACAAGATAGATTTCAATCCTGCAGTAAACGTAAAATCAGCTGAACGAAAGTAAATTCGCCAGTCACAGACGTTATTGGTTTGATTTTCGTGAATTATAATCAAATCATATATTGTAACCGTTGATAAATGAAAATAAAATATATGAACATGGAACAAACGGAACTTTAATATGTCACGCCGTGCCCTGCAACGATGTTTCCAGGTAAGCTTATATTATACTTGAATAGCTAAAAACAATTTAGCTTGAAGTCAGTTGTTCATTCATCAACGTGTTTGGTAATGATATCGAGAATCGGCGTAACGACTATTTTTTGTCCAATTTTTTTTTCAATCATTTTTTTTATTTTTTTAGAATCGGCGTAACGACAATTTTTTAACAATTTTTTTTTATTTTTTAAATTTTCCAATTATTATAAAAGCGTGATGTAGACACATTGATACTCACGCCAGCAGTGGGCACCTTCAAATAAATACTAATATGTCTTCCCTAAAACTGACACGTCAAAACTGTAGCAACACAAGTGGCTATACAAGTGACACAAGTGGTCACAAGTCACCTACATATAATTTACAGCCTGTATTACATACCTTAGTACAAGAATACACGAAGCACAAGCACGGATATTTCTTGGTACTCGCCTCACATCGAATACGACTGGAATTCAGTTGCGTTCACCACACCTTTTGCCTACTTGAGCTCTAAGGACATAGTGTTAGCTTCCGATGTTATCCTGTGTACGTTGAAAATCAACCTCGTTCCCAGGGTCTCTCTTCTTCCCGCCAAAAGCGATTGAATCAATCGCTTTTGGCGGGAAGAAGAGAGACCCTGGGAACGGGGTTGGTTGAAAATTAGCCAATTTATCGACAGAAGCTGATAAGGCGCTGATCTCCAAGATGGCGGGTGACCGAGTAGGGTGAGAGTCACTGTGCATTTGTATCCATCCATTGACCAACATTTGCAGAATATCGCGTATTTTTCTACAGTATTTATTTGAAGGTGCGTGAGTATCAATTTGTCTACATCACGCTTTTATAATAATTGGAAAATTTAAAAAAATAAAAAAAATTGTTAAAAAATTGTCATTACGCCGATTCTAAAAAAATAAAAAAATGACTGAAAAAAAAAATTGGACAAAAAATTGTCGTTACGCCGATTCTCGTTACGCCGTTACGCCGTTACTCGGATTACTAACACCCGTATCGTACAAGTACAAAGAAACAAGTGAAATGTGCGATATGCAGATTTGCCGTGTTCTGGATTTGACGTCATATCCAGAAACTCGACCCATTCCACTTATTATAGGTCGTGATACGAAATGGCGGCGATTTTGGTGCGATTTTCCGTACTTCAACGGGGCACAAAAAATAGAGGATTTTACCAAATCAAAATTTGTTTGCGCAGTCATGCTCAACAAAATGTGGTCATTTTATTTAGCGAAAAAAATGTTTGGGGTTAGGTGCACTTTAAGCGTTCAATATGGTAAACTTTTGTCGTATTTTTAATAAAAAGAAGTATATTAACTCACCGTGTCTGGTTTCTGTGTAGCTTTTGGGCTATTTAGGCGTTGAACGCTTAAATTAAACGCTGTTTCGATCGCCATACAACGTCTTATAGAGCGCTCAAATTCCCAACGGCCGACATTCGTAGCGCTTACATAAACAAGAGTAATTTAGTCTCTTGACATTAAAAAAAAAAATATCATGAACTTGGGAAGCCTGTGATTAAATTAATGAATGATCTATAGTGGTAGATACTAACCTCTAATGTGATGAAACAGAAGTAGATTATGCAATGTCATATCTGGTTGAAATTTATTTCTATTGGAGTAACAATGTGAAAGTTACACTTTGAAACATTCGATCTATTTTTCCGCTATGTTATAAAAACACAATACAGTGACTAAGTTTATCTCCCTTGTGTGTTATTCAGAAAAAAAAGAACATAACCACGGACTTACTACAAAGTTGATTTGAGTAAACACGCATAGCATGTTAGAAGGAAAACTGAGAAAATGCAAGGTAAAGTTGGCATACATAAATGCCACATTTACAAAGCCTTTACACTGTCCTGATGACATTTCACCTTATCATCACATTTTGGATCATGTATCTTATGGGGGAGCCTCGGCCGATACATCGGTCGATACATCGGCCGATACATCGGCCGATACATCGGCCGATACATCGGTCGATATATCGGACGATACTCGACCGAGACTCGATCGATACTCGATCGATACTCGGTCGATGTCTCGGTCGATACTCGACCGATACTCGGTTGGCATGGACCGCTATATCGGCCGACATATCGGCCGATATACATGTCGGCCGATATAGTTGGCAGTACACCGACACTTCACCGATACTTTACCGATACTTTATCGATACTTCACCGATACTTTACCGATACTTCACCGATTCTTCCCGAGTATATCGGTCTATGAAAAAATAAAACATTTAAGTGTCAAAATTACGAGTTGTGTTTTACCTGCTTCATTGTTTTAATTACCTACTTCAAAAACTGGTGGATTTCCGCTGTTGTGTAATTTGGGTAACTGTTTAGCAGTTTTCGCGCGTTGTGAAATAATAACATGGCGGGTCAGATGTCAATTGGTAAATAGAGATGTTCTAGGAATTATACTCAGATTTATAGTGAAGGACAGATTGGTGATTGAAATAAAAACTCCTTTTTTCCGAGAACAATTCGTGACTGGAATGCTCTGCCAGCAGAGGCAGTCGAGGCTCCATCCCTTAAGGCGTTTAGAAACCATGCATTTACAAATCGTTTCTAGATTATTATTTTCTATTTGTTTTATTCTCTATTGTATTTTTCCTTTGACCGCTGACCGATTTGTTTTATTATCATTTAATATGGCAGGCAAGTTCTAATTAAAATGCAAAACGAATGCATCCGACCTTGTTTGCAATCGCCATAAGACAAAGTTATTAACCGATCGTTATTTGACGATATTATGTATTTTTTTAATATGTTGATATGTCCACCATTATTATTATTCAATAAATTGTAATACTGTCCAAATATGATCATGATGTACTCAATATCTGTCATCCGTACGCGACAGATATTTAGCAATTATCCTGCGAAATCGCAGCCTTCGACCTCGTCGGCTAAGTATCAGGCGATATTCCGCAAGATTGATAACACAACTAAACAAATACTATTACACTTTTATTTGAAGAACTGACTTGAACATTTTTCCGCGCGCATACGAAAAATTACATATATATAAACAATAGCCTCCATTTGGCGAGGAAATATGCTCGGATATTTGTCCGCGGACATTATCTGTTCCGAGAAGCGAACAGTTTTCCGAGAGCGAAGCTCGAGGAAAACTGTGAGCTTCGAGGAACAGATAATGTCCAAGGACAAATATCCGAGCATATTTTTAAAGCCAAATGGAGGCTATTGTAGTTATTATCCTTCAAATATTTTTTTCGCAAGGCCGCTCTGTTTACCGTGGAAGATCTCGGTCGGCCAAGCTGTTAAACATCAAAATAATTCTGTTGGCATTCAAAAATATTTCTAGTCTGTTCAAAACAATCAGTTTTATTTAATTTAGCAATTTATTTGAGACGAAAACTGAACCTGCGAACGTGAAACGCAAATTTCCAAAACTGGGGAATATCACGTGGGGAATATCACCCGGATATTCCCCAGTTTTGGCTGCGTCACGTGACGTGTTTAGACCAATCGCGCGCGAGAAAAATGTTTGATGGATTATAACGCAGGATATATGTTGAGTACGGTCGACAGATATTGAGTGCATCATGACCATATTTGGACAGTGTTACAATTTGTTGGATAATAAACCGCGATATATGTGGTTTCGTTTGCGCGCGGTAAAATGTTCAAGTCAGTTCTTGAAATAAAAGTGAGTGAAAGAGTATTTGTTTTAGTTGTGTTATCAATTTGCTGAATAATGAAACGATTATCATGCTCAATCTTGCGGAATATGGCATGATTTTAGCCAACTCGGAACATTTGTTGT
>MU827393.1:52119-76247 GCA_029204205.1 Desmophyllum pertusum
GAGGCTAAGCGCACCTTCAACAACCAGGTCACGTGAAGCTTGCTGGGCAAAAAAGGTAAAAATGGAACTGTTTCCCGACAATGAAAATTATTTACATTCAAACAGTTCTGTAACCTTCTTGTTGACAAGTTGGTAAACAAATAATTTCTGAATCGAGCACAATGAACATTCATAACCGGATGTGTTTTGATAATAAAATCATAGAAAACAGAACTGATAAAAAAAACCAAATTACTTTAGAAGCAGATATAAAACCATTCTAGTGAACTGATGCCGACATCAAAACAATAATAAGTGTGCGTGGACCGGTGGCTTGCGTTTTATCTTTTATATGCATCCATACGTACTCGTTACGGTACCGCTAACTTTACTTTTGATGGGAAAAGAGAAGCGTAGAACACACAAGTTGTTGAAAATATTTTCATATGTAATTAAGTATTTTATTTGTCAGTGTAAGTTGTATAAGATCAGGCTAGTTAACGTTTTCCCCCCCACTGACTCAACTGAGTAAGATTGAAAAATCCTCGGGTATAACTTTTCAAAGGTCTTATTCAAGCTGAAGGAAAAGAAAACCAGGAAATAGATATAAAAAGTACACAACAGAGATAAGAAACTGTTGTCATTTCTGGTATTTAAATATTTTAAAAAAGAAAGACAAATTATTCAGAGACTAGTTTTTGAGAAAAAAGATGAATAAAGCATGGAATCCTAACCTCATACATCACGGTATCAGTTGCACTGACTAAATAAATGCATATATTCCGTGAAGGACAACCACAACTTGCCCAGCTATATACAGGCTGTTTCGAGGATATAGGTTGTCGGAAAAAAGCGCACGCGACAAATCCCGGAAGGTAATCTGAGATATGATCAATGAATTTTCATAAGTCAAATAAATACATCAAACCCGCGATGCCTACTTTTGTTTCTTTCTTTTAGCACTCGCAAACATATGTCCATGGCGTCTCTTGCCATTTTTCTGAGATTTTCCTGAACGCTGAAGTCAAGGAACCGTGAACTTAAAACTACCCACAATACCTTTCGGGATTGTCGCGTCGTGCGCTTTTTTCCGACAACCTTTCTCGAAACAGCTGTATGTACAGTCAAACCTCTCCTTGCGGACACCTCTCTAATACGGACACCTCTCTTGACCTCTCTATTACAGACGTTCCCTTGGTCCCGGCAAAATGCCCATATATTCTCTATAAAGAAAACCTCTATATTACGGATCCTCTCTATATATACGGACAATGGAAACTAAATATCGCCCCAGAGAGCAAATTCATACAAATTTAAACTGCCTTATTACTGACACTCCAGTGATAACAGTTCCTATTCAATACAATTTCCTGTTTGTGGTTACAGATCAAAGTTAATCAAGTGTCCCATTGCCATACAATAAAAGTAGCATTTGTTTTCAATCAGTTTATTGACATGCTATAATTTGGTCCCCATTTATCATCGAGAATTTCTTATCGTCAGTGGAGCATTTCAAGTGACATCATATTCATGACCTCTATAATACGGACACCTCTCTAATACGGACACTTTGCTCCATCCCTTTCGGTGTCCGTATTAGAGAGGTTCAACTGTATTGTTTATATTAGGCACCAAATTTTATAATCTCAAATGAACTAGATTTGCGAAAAAAAAATCGACCATGTCGATTCTGAGTGGCTGCTAAAGGCGTGAACAGACACTGAACTATAGCTTTAGCCCAAAAATTTTTAATGTTCGTTTTTCCTTGTTGCAACATTCAAACGTCTTTATAAAATGATATATTTTATTTTTACTGATTACAAATCTTGTGGAAAATAAACAAACAGCAGAGGCGAACCCTTTCATGCGTGTGTTCGCTGACGTTTTTTGCTAGGTTTGTTTTAAATTGCTTTTCATGAAAGAATAAAGTATTATTTTCTTTAAATATTTCGGGTTTCCTGGGGCCTTTAAACCCCCCACCTCTCTGGAAGCAATTCCCTCCGTGATGGGGGTATGATTATTTGCTGGAACATTCACACACATTCTGTGGTTTGTAACTCTCACCACTACTTTAGGTTGGGATGGAATGTTAAGCCCTGGTCGAAACGGCGCATGATAGTCGATGACAGTTTAACATGACCTATAAACTATAATCAACTATCATCAACTGTCATGCGCCGCGTGGTCAAATGGGAAAACACTATCATCGACTATCATGGAGAAATTTGAACATGTTTCAAAGTGAATGATAGTTGATGCTAGTGCATGATAGTTGGTGGTCAAACGGGAGCGCGAGCTTTCACTATCGTGGACATCGTGACTATCATGTGCTGTTTGACCAGGGCTTTCGGGGCTGACGATCACTCTGTGCTGCCCTTTGGGACTCTGAGTTCTACAATGCATCTGGAACATTCTCACTGGCCAAATACATTTTGTATAGACGCAATAATATTGTATGCAAATAAATTGACTAAAGTACAAATGCATCACTTAGATCAGTATGCCCATTATGTGATTATGGAAAATAAATCTCTTGGACAATCTGGAGTGAGAAGTGAATAAGTCATGTTCGTGACGTGGTGAATATTATAATAGTAATTGAGTACTAATCCAGGGAGTAAATCGGCCAAGTATTTCAAATTGGCTGAGCACGTAACACAAGGACAATTTGAAAATACGAGTACAATTACGACCCTTGAGTTGTACAACTCTAAGTCCTAATTACGCAGTTTAAGAGGCCTGTCTCTGTTAAACCGACCATCGATTTTCTTTTGAAAATTCGATTTTTCTCATATGCTAGTATTTTGAAGCCGTTTACCTAAGTACATCACTAAAATGAGTTTTATTTGATTAAAAATTATAATTTAAATTTTTTAGGATCGATCGAAGTTTCGTCCCGGTCCGACACTAATTGGGTGCCTCCCGAAACTGGAAAAATAACGCATATTGTCGTCGCTGTGAAAAAATAAATATTCGCTCAAAAGACCCAATTCTTTTTTAAAACTATAGGCATATCATCGTAGTTTGTTTAGCCATGTTGCAATCATAATTTAATCTTGTTACTTTAACGATAAAAGTAAGATTCTCTACCCACCTAATCGAGCTTTGAACGAAACACGAAAATAGCTCAACTTTGAGGGCAACATTTTAAAAATGTGGCACCTGTTTGAAACCGCTTAACTACATGAACAGAAACTATAAATGACCCTTAATTCAAAACAAAAATAAAATTTGTCAGCACATCACGTATACAAAACTAACGACCGCTTAAAGTTCAGGAAATTTTGAAAATATAAAAGTAACGAACACACTCGCCATTACCAAGTGTCACAGATAATTTCACTCACTTTAATCTCTTATCTTGCTTTGAGATGTAAGTTTTGACCTTTGTAGTGATCCTTGAATCCTAGATGACATCAATCGTGTAGCCGTTTTCTCCAGCTATAGGTTTTTCATGCATACAAAGTATTTACGTCCATCATGAGATCTGAATCGAGCGTGACAGTCACACCGCAACGTAGCAACGTCGACTTGGTGCTGACCATATTGTTCGAAAGCCACTGGATCATGTATAGATTCCTCTTGAACATTTTGCAGAGGTACCTTTTGGCCTACTACAACACATATCAACAGTAAACAGCCGAGTGAGTCGAAATTCGAAGCTGTCGAAGGAAGAATAAAATAATACCTCGGCCATTTTCCAACCCTAAACAGAATCAGATAATTTTCTTCGACATTTCCAATGAGCTTCGAGAGGTGGCAGCTTTGTAAATGACTCGTAATGTCTTCTTTACATTCCAGTAATTTTCGCACGACATATGGCGAACCACGGAACTCACCGCAAGTAGATTTTTGCAACTCCGAGAATGAACATTTCGCTTCCATTGCAACTTGTCGATTTCATCTGTGATCACACTCACAAGGAGACTGGAAACGAATGCACAAGTTACACGATGGCCGCGGCATTTATTTACCTTCGATCCCCGACTCACCTGACCGTTTACTGCAGTTTATCTGTTGTTAGTAGTATTATTCCTAAATATATCTCCGCAAAATTTTCAAGACGAATGTACACATATGATCAAAGCGGCTTCCAACAACATGGTAAGCAGAGACGTTGCTATATGTTGCGATGTGACTGTCACGCTTGATACAGATCTGATGATGAATGTTAAATACCGTTGCAGACCTTGTATGTAAAACCTATAACTGGAGGAATAAGCTACAAGATTGATGATTAATACCTAGGATTCAAGGATTACTGCAAAGGCCAAAACTTACATCTTAAAGCCAGGTAAGAGATTAAAGTAAGTGAAATTATCTGAACACTTGGTAAAGGCGAGTGTTGTTCGTTACTTTCATATTTTTCAAAATTTCCTGAACTTTAAGCAGTCGTTAGTTTTGTATACGTGATGCGCTGACAAATTTTATTTTTGTTTTGAATTAAGGGTCATTTATAGTTTCTGTTCATGTAGTTAAGGCGGTTTCAAACAGGTGCCACATTTTTAAAAATGTGCCCTCAAAGTTGAGCTATTTTCGTGTGTTTCGTTCAAAGCTCGATTAGGTGGGTAGAGAATCTTACTTTTATCGTTAAAGTAACAAGATTAAATTATGATTGCAACATGACTAAACAAACTACGATGATATGCCTATAGTTTTAAAAAAGAATTGGGTCTTTTGAGCGAATATTTATTTTTTCACACAGCGACGACAATATGCGTTATTTTTCCAGTTTCGGGAGGGCACCCAATTAGTGTCAGACCGGACGAAACTTTCGATCGATCCTAAAAATTTAAATTATAATTTTTAAATCAAAATAAAACTCATTTTAGTGATTACTTAGGTAAACGGCTTCAAAATACTAGCATATGAGAAAAAATCGAATTTTTCAAAGAAAATCGATGGTCGGTTTTAACAGAGACAGCCTCTTAATAGTTGTATTAATAAAAAAAAATGTGACATAAGAAAATTTCAAGACTTTGCATGCATTGTTTACTTTCTTTTTAAATTATAGGACACAACTGGCATATAACTTCTTCTCACACAACAATATGGGAGCCATGCCAAGCCGAACCTGACCTGCCTGACCTTTATTAACACAATCGATAACCTCATACTATTACATTATACCCATGGCCCAAATGGGCTAAAACCAAAAACTCGAAAACCTAGCAAATGGAAATACATCACAACTTCAAAAAGAGTTACAGTCAAACCTCTATTAAACAGTCACCCTCTGGAAATATCCAACTGACCACCTAATAGAGGTGACGCGCTAAGTAGAGGTAGAGTTTACAGTAAGTATGGGGAGCGATTTCCGGGAACTTGATAAGTGTAACTCATGTAAGGGCAGGTGGGTGGGGCATGTCAGGCAACAAACTGAACCTTGGACAAAACCCATGTTGACCTAAAATCCTTCTGCAACGCTAGAACCCAGACTTGCAGTTGTGTGTGAGAAAGAACGTTTTCCGCTTCATTCGTTCCTCAGTCTGCCAAAAACTACAATAATATTATGAGTTGTGCTAATTTTGACAAGCATGTTTTAAAGTTGTCTCAATTGAGTGATTAGAAATTTATTTGTTTGGTTTGGTTCTTTTGTTATAAGTCAACAAACGTAATTATATTAAAGCTGAGCCAATGAAATTCACCTGTTCCCACGGCTCACATTTCACCAAAACGCTAGCCAAGAAACACAAGACGAGGAGAATGCCATAATGCACGGAAAGTGAGTGATATTGCTTACAAATAAAATTGCTAAATTCTAAACAGAGTTCATTAAAATAATTGTTCTGTCTTGTAAAACCTGTTTCATTTGTGGAATTTGCTAAACTGGTTGCCAGTGAAACTTTGTTTTTAACATCAGGATGGCGTTTTTTCTGTGGACAGTGAAGTGAAGTCAAGAAAAAATTGTTTTTCTTCAAGATAATTGAAGTGTTTGAATATTTTATTTAGTGTACTGCTGTTGTATTAATGTTGTTAAATTCAAGCACTTTAGTATATGAATAATAAAATGTTTTGTATGCCTGGGTCAAAAGGTCATCAACAAAATTTACATGGATATTTGAAGGCAGACTTACAGGAGCGCTTTCCGATACAAAGGTGTAAAATTCACTATTTACCACCCATTTTAAAACTGGTTACTCTGAATATTTCTTGGTAAACCACTACTAAAAGGGTGAATGTTTTAAAATTTGAAATAAAGTATTTTTCGTGACGTTGTCCCGTGTAACGCACATGTTCGTTTTCAGCTGTCACGCATTCTTATCTGTTTCCTTTGTCTAGTAGCAAATATAGGGAAGAAGTATGTAACGACTTGATCAGACCCATATTTTTGTAGCAATGGGGGTTTGTACTCTCGCCCACCACCTTAGGTTGAGATGGAATGAAGTAGAGGGGTGGAAGGAGGGGGGCTGACAGATACATGCCATCTACATGTATATTAATTTGGGGGGGGGGGGGGGGTGTCCATTAATTACATCCTGTACTACTCCTTTGAGTCTCTGAGTTTCTTGATTGTAATGGCCTTCGAAATTTTCTGGTGGTTTATAGGATTCCGCTGAATAGCGATCAGCAAGAGATTGCTAAGTGTTTGCTGCCGAGGGTCATAACCTTTTGATCACGGGGTCAAGCCGGAGTGAGGAAAAGTGAGGTTGTCAAGAAGATAATCTCAGCCATAAATGCACGTGGAAGGAATGTCGGTATTAGTCTGCTCAAGTGGCCATCGCCTTGTCAAGTATATGATTCGCGGAAGAAGCGTCAACAGTACACTCGTTCTACCATGGCGTCAAGTGATCGACAGATCCCACCAGGAACTCTATGTTTGCGATCATGTTAAGGCTGTCGATGTTATATAATTTGGAACGAACCAAGCATGTCTAGTCAAAGGATGTTTGAACTTGTGAACTTCCTCCATCATGAACTAAACCGATGATCCCATAAATCGTTCCTCTCCCATTTGCGGGAGGAAAACAGCTTATCCTTGTTGGCGAATTCCTGCAGCTGCAGCCTGTCGCAAACATGTTTGACGAAGGGTGGTACATCTTTGAGTCCCCCTTGTTTGATTTCGCTATCACGCCATACGCTTTGCATTAACCAAAGTAATGCGCCAATCCGAAAACGACAAGCATTTCTACTGAAAGAGGAAGTTTGCCTGCAGTTCTTGGAGGAAAATGTCACGCACATCTTTTTCGCCTGCAAAATAACCAGTGGCACTGATGAAAGGAAAGAACTTGACAAATTACCTGGAGAACTTTTCAATTTGATGATGCGTCATTTTAGAATGATAATTCAAGGAGCATGAGCTTGGCCAGCCAGGGGTACCAAGTGTTACAACTGAAGTGAGGGTTGCAAGGCTATGCTTGTTTGGAACAAGTTGGATGACCTTAAGAATGGCAGTGTCGGTGTATTTACTGGTGTTAGAGGAGATTATCTGTTGGTTTTCTTTGAAGGTGTTGGTGAAGTGGAGATTGCTTGGCAAACCTGGATAAAGAGAAGCCGGTCTGGGCAAAAAGCGGGAAGTGTCACACAGTTTCCTCTTGTTTTAGTGTATGCGGCAACCTGCCATAAGTCGCAAGGGCTAACACTTGCTTCAGCAATTGTTCACGTGAATATGTTTCTCGGATTAATTTACGTTGTGGTTTCAAGAGTTAGGTCTCCTGAACATATCCAGATTCTGGATTTTAGTCCTCGACAACTGCTGAAACCACAACGAAAAGCAGTAGACATTTGCACGTCACAACATCTTAATGCCCCCAGTCGCGGACCTGTCATGCTGCCGAAACAAAAGTTTCAACGATGACACTACTTTCTGTTAAAGATCACGGCTTTCAAGACTGCGAAGAAGACGATGAGCCGTTCTCGTTTCCTTCAGAACTGTTGGATGCGTCCTGTGCTGGCTTCATTTGAAGATGAAAGTATAGCCATCCCAATGGCATTGATGGAAATTTACCAACAGCTCTTGAGTCACGAGTCTATCCTCCTGCTGAAGATTTGATGAAATTCCGAGAATCTCTTGACATCATTTAAAGCCAGTTAAATGCTGTCTCTACCTTTGTCGAAGAAATGAACAACGCAATTGACTTCTTGTTAAATGAAAGCTCGTTCATCAGGGTACAATCATCCATGAAGCTAGTTTGGTTTCACTCTTTTCTAATGGTAGAAAACCATGTTGTTGAAATCCAGACGAGATTGTGCGTTTACATTGGACGTCAAGGATTTAACTGATGTGACTTCTAGTCTGCACCAATTTTTTACAAAGTAGCGATTTTTCTTGCTGTGTGCGCTTTATTTGATGCAAAGAGCAAGCACACCACCCCAAAGGGCTGTTGCAGTAAAGCTCTCAACTTCGGTGCACTCAATCTTCAAATTTTGAAAAGAGTGTGGGATGACATGGTGGAAATGGCCATAACTGAGTTAAGAGGAGACAATGAACTGAAGGCAAAACTGGTTGAAGTACTTTGAAGAAGATGATATTGGCAAGCACAAGGTAATTAGTTCATTTATTTTATATCAAATTATCTTCAGTCTTCAGAATGACAATTTATTAACAGTTTGCCTCAGAAGAATGATATAGACAAAAAAAGCCATACGTACTTGCCATGCGTACTACGGTTCACGCCTATATTATGTAAAGGTGGATAAAGACTGGAAACTGGACTAAAATCAAGATGGCGACTTACAATGCTTGTTTTTTATCTGACAATATCCTTAACTTTTTAATTGTTATAGGGTTGTGAACTGTAAATAAATCAAATAATATTAAGCTTATTCTACTTAATACAGTAGTCCCTCTTGTTCTCAACAGGAACTGATTGAGAAGCTGCTGGCAGACCTTCTGATGTATTATGTCAACATGGGGGCATGTCAGTTTCTGAGAGATTTTCGAAGAGAAATGCCAGGTAAAAAAGAGTGTAGAACTACGTTAGCGGGTACTGCAAAGGCAAGAAAAGAAATCAAGAGGAAAACGGACAGTGTACCATTCCAGGTATTCTTTTATTTTTAATTATTCAAATTACTGTCTGTAAATGTTTTATGAGCTTAATATTTGACATGTACAGGTATTTACACTACATAAATGTCATGAGCAGCACTTTAATGTAGTTGATGGAATACATAGAAGTATACATAGAATTTTCGAAACAATAATTTTTAAAAAAAATTTTTAAACTGTCCCCAACCCCCCCCCCCCCCCCCCCACCCACCATCATCCTTAACTACAAATGGCAATATGTACACACCAGGTTAAAGTGCAACTAACCCCAAAAACTTTTCGCTTAAATAAATTTCCTTGTTACCCTGAAATGGTATTTGGAATTTTCTGTCCCACGACCGCGCAATGTTGGGGTCCTGGGTCGGGATCTTGTGATGTAAACGCCGGGAACGTTCTGATTAGCGACTAGAGACTTTTGTGAGGGCTTTGCATTGTGTAGAGGCTTCTTCGGATGATTTCTTTTTCTTTGCGCCTTCATAACTATTGCAATTTTATCCACAAAGAAATATGTCTTCCAGCGACACAAATTCGGGAGTCCAACTATGATTCCGAAGATTCTGAGATATGTTTTATTCGGAATACGACATGGAGGTAGAAGATGAGATCGAGTCGGCTGTTGTAGAGCGCTCTACAAGCCAATGAAAGCCTCGATGAAATGGCATATATGTATGCTGATGAACCCTTGGCGGACGAAGAATGGCTAAAGACGTACAACGAAGAAGTTAAAGAAAATGAAGATTTAGAACGATTGCTCCAAAAATGATTGGACGGCACGCGAACATGTGGATTCTTGGTGAGTCGCAAGTTGCCAAGTATTGCGTAAATGTAAACAAACGTGGTTGCTGTCATGTCCGGCTATGAAATTTATTATTCGCGTTCTCATTGAAAATTAAACAGAGCAGAATTGTCTTATTCTCTTACCTATATTGTAGGTGTTCATGTGGAACTCACTGCAAACATGATTTGCTTCAAAATCTTAGCGAATGCTACTGCTGTCGCCATGTAACTGCTGTTTAGCGAGGTTACAATTTACCAAATATTATATGCCATCCAATAAAGCTTGTTTTGGCTCAGTCCTATTTAAGTATTGGTTGATGCTTAAAAGTTTGTATATCAAGAGTTTATAGAGAAGTGTATTAAGAGTTTCTGAGACGCAGCCAAGAGATAGTTGATCGATTGAAAATCGGCTTGCTCCGCGCGCGGTCTGCTCGGGCCTGGAAATTGAAGCAAAGCTGAAAGGAAACAAGCCACATCACTACAGTTTTGACATCCTCAAACGTTTGTCGTTGCTACTCCAAATAACCACCATAGTGAACTAAGTTAATTTTGAAGTAAAAACCGTCAAATGAATGATTTTTTCTTCCTCGGTAAGCGAAGTGGAAGTGGTGTTCCCACGGTGGTCCGCATTAATGTTACGATGAGTATACGGTTTGTTGCACTGCTTATTTCCCGGCCTCAGAAAAACTTTTGGAGTTCAAATCTTTGTCATTTTTACTATTTTATCCTTTGAAAGAAATTCGTCTTTGACTTTCATCAATATTCCTGAAATTGCTTCGCACGAGGAAGAAATGTTAGCGCCATTATAGATGCGCGATACTACGGATCCATGCTCGCGCTACTGAATTTCATTGGCTGACATGTGTACATTTCTGGCTATCTTTTAGCAGCGATGGAGATAGGTTCTCGGTAAAATTTGGTCGAATTGCTAGTTGTTTTTGACCGGGTTAAATAGCCTTTGGAAGTCGGTCTGCTAGAAGTGCGCGGACAAGAGTTCTTGATCAATGGCTCTCACAGTCCCACTTTATACTTCGCTCGTTTGAGTTACAAAATCTACCCTCTCGACGATCGCTATAAAATGGTATAGTACACCTTTCTCGAAAGCTGGGGTGTTGCTGCAACGGCCAATAACGCACCTGGATGGCGTTTCTACACACTTTTCGAATGTGTAAAAAAAAAATTTCGCAGTTAATGGGGCACTGTCACAAGGACGCATGCGCCAGTCTCGCGAGTCGAACTTGAAAAGGTTAGGCTAACTTTTTCAAGTTTGAGTTGCCAAATCCAAAATGGCGTCGACTAGTGGCGGCGGCAGACCCGGTGGAAAGCGTAGTAATTCTGGGCGAAAAAGAATATTCAATACCCCGACAAGAGCCAAGAGAGAGTAGACAAAACCCCATAAACGCATTTATTTTGAAGATAACAGTTTCAAAACATGGCTTGAAGCGAAATTCGTTGCAGGTTACGAAGGAATTATACGGTGATACGATACTGTCTTCGCGACACATTTGTTGTTGAGGAGACGTGATCGAAACAGATGTGACCTCAGCTGTGACCTCACGCGAAAACGTACAACACGGCTTTCCATTCGAAAGGCTAAAAGCCGTTCACTACCCGAACGGTTAACAAGCCGAACGGCTGCTACTACCCGTTCGAAAAAAATGTTCGAACTGCTGCCGCTACCCGTTCGAAAAAAATCTTCAGCTGTTCCAACGGCTGCTGCTACCCGTTCAGAAAAAAATCTTCACCTGTTCGAAGCTAAGCCAGGTTATCCGTTGAGAAAAAATATGGAGCCGTTCGAACGGCAACGGTTATCCGTTAAAAACTTATGTATGAATGGATAAATCTAAGCTTGGCTGTCAAAAGTGCGTTGCGTTACGGCCATTGCAAAAATATTTTGTATGCAAATCATGTTTCGGAAGTACGTATGCGAACAGCGCACGCTGTTACAGTAATATTATGACTTTATCTGTTTCACATAATCGTGATTAGAAACAAAATACATGCAAATATTTTCACTAACCGTCATTATGGAATGGCGGCCAAATAATTTATGGTCGACAGGAAGTGAGCAGTTTTCGCGCATGCGAATCCGTGACAGTGCCCTTTAAGTTTCAAATAACAAGTATATTTATTTAAACAAATAAAACTTTTTGGGTTAGTTGCACTTTAAATAGATAATCAAAGCCTTGTAGTAATGTATAGACTGTCACAACATTGTTTTTTATGTTCCACAATACAAAAAAAATTATGATGGACCTGGTCGCGAACTGGCCTGAAATTTCCCCCCTTGTGATCTTTAAAATATTTTTAAATGGCTTTGCTATTGAAATTTGTCCAATAGCGATTCAAGCTGATCAATTGAAAATACACATGTGTAGTATATCTCTCACCCTGACATAATATCGAGACTCTGACTGCACGGGGCTCTATCGCCTTTCCATATGCATTCAACTGCAATGACTCCAAAGGCTATGAACATTATATTTTATGTAAAGTGTTCTATATTTAGACATGTTTTTTTTGTAGGAAATTCTCCAAGACCGAAGCGAAAACAAGAAAGTTTCGCATGGTTGTCTTGTTGCCTTCATTCACAAGCACCCAGGCACTGCTTCTTTAAGTCGTGTCTTCATTAAAACACAATTGGTTGCACTCTGTGAAGCGTACAATATCAGAGTTTCTGCAAGGTCAACAAAGACGGTTCTTGCTGAAGCCCTGCTGAATGCCATTACACAGCATACATCTATCCCATTCACATCTCCAGTGGATGACAGAATTTTCAAGGTAGCAGAAAGATCAGAATCTGATGGACATATCAGGATACGGCTTTCAAGAGGTATTAATGTGGCTAAATATTTTACTGACCTTTCCCGACTACACATATAGGTATGTGGGAGCCCAGTGGTCTAATGGTTAATGTACTATACTTTCAACCTGAAATTGCTCCAAAATTACCTCAAGTGTAGTTTACATGTAAGAAACATAAAATAAAATATGTGTACCTGTATATGAGTTTTTGATCTAATAAATATGAACACAACTGATCAAAGAAAGCATGAATTGAATTATTACTATGAAAAAAAGCTGGTATCATTAGAATTGAAGGAGTGCATAGAAGAAAGCCCTTACTAGTGATACTTAGTTTTTGTCCAATTCTGAGAGAGTTACAGCTGCACTAAAGTATCATACAGTTCATAACAGAAAATTAAATAGAAAATCAAGTAATCACAGACAAAAAGTCACTTTAATTTAGGGCCTTTTTTCATGCATTCCTCCAATTGATGGCCTCTTGTCCACAGAGGTGCTGTTGCAGGATGCATTGCTCTTTGAACTTATGGTTGTTTGGCCCAATCTAATAGAGTTCTGTGTTGACTGCTGTTGTAAGAAAGTGGGATTATCATTTTGACCATTACAAGAACCTATTTGGCAGAAATGATTCTCCACACAGTCTTGGTTCACTATTGCAGGTTTGATTACTGCACTGGGGAATCTAGTCAACTTGTAATGAACCATAGACTGGAATCCTAGGCACATAGATTTTAAATCAACAACAACAACAACAATAAGCTTTATTTGCATGACCATAAATCATTACAGTATTGCAAAAGCGTAAAATAATATAGATAGAAAACGAACTGAAATTAAAATAGAAATAGAAAAAAAAAAAAAAAATACAATGGAAAAGAGAATTACACGTAAATCTTAACTATCAAACTAGGCTGATATCAATTTGTTTCGCAGATCAATACAGGAGGAAATGAACTTTACCAACTGTATGTTAATAAAATAACCAGAGGAGTTCAATAACTCTATAATTAATTCTGTGAGTGGTAACTGATTGAAATTTGAGAATTTGTTATCTATTTTATTATAAAAGCCATCTCTAATTGATGAATAGTTGGGACAATGAAACAAAAAATGAATTTCATCTTCGATATTATTGAGATCACAAAGAGTGCAAAGTCTATCACACCTTGAGATGTTTTCATATCTACCGGTTTCAATCTTAAGTTGGTGGTTGCTTATTCTTAGTTTCACTAAAGCTTTTCTATCAGGGTTTTTTCTAGTCAAGTCTAAATAGACTGAGGGTGTATAATTGCTTTTGAAAATGCTGTAAAATTTTAGTTTTTGGGAATTTTGAACGGTATGTTTCCAGTGGGCGATATATTTCTCTTTCATGAGATCTATATGATGCTTGATCTTAGCGTCATCTAATGTATCATGATGAAAGTTAGTAACATAATATTCTAACATCTTCATAAGATTAGAGTAAAAACCATTTTACCGTTACAATGAAGATCAATTGACATTAGCAATGACTGTTTAACAATAGTGTTTTGATCCTTACTTTGAAGATAATTTACGTAATTAAGAATTTTTTTATTTATATCAGTAATCAGAGGAAATCGGCCAAGTTCAGCCCGGCATGCAATATTAGATGCCTTGTTGTTAACCTCGAGGTAACGTTTGCAAAATTGTAAGTGAGTTTTTTCAATTGGTGAACTATCCCAAGACTTGAAATCTGATTTTGTATAAACACCCCAAATTTCGCTATTATAGGTTAGAATTGGGGAAATCATCGTGTCAAATATTTTGCAAGCAAGAGATGGTTTTAGACTGCTTAAATCTGTGTGTCGCCTTAGACTAAAAAGAGCATGAAGAGCTTTCTCCTTTAAGTGATCTAATGACATTGTGAAGTTTCCGGATGAAGAGATGCAGGTCCCTAAGTAGGTATAATTTTGAACAATATCAATGCTTTCATTACCTATGTGAAAACTTATAGTCAGCATATTTCCTTGCTCGCCTTTGGAAGACCATAACCTTGGTTTTCTTAGGATTGATGTTTAACATCCACGATCTACAATAAGAACTCAAAGTATTAAGGCAATTTTGTAGTCCGATTTTTGATCGTAACAATATAATTAAATCATCTGCGTATAAAAGAGAGTTTAATTTGGTGCCGTTTGGTAAGACAAAAGGATCAGATAAAATATTGTCGAATGAAAATGGTAAGTCGTTAATGTAGAGATTAAAAAGCAATGGACTTAAGATGCAACCTTGACGTACACCTCTTGCGTATTGAAAACATCGTGTTTGGCTACCACCAATTTTTATTGAACCAGTAGAATTGGCGTAAAGGTTTTTGATCAATTTATAAAAGTTTCCCCCAACATTAATTTGTAACATCTTATATAGGAGTCCGTCATGCCAGACCGAGTCAAAAGCTTTCCTAAAATCAACAAAACAAGCATATATTTTTTCTTGGTGACAATGAACATACTTATCTATTAATGTTCGTAGTGTGAAGACATGGTCAGCTGTTCGGTTTTTCGGTAAGAAGCCAATTTGAGAACTGTGAAGTATATTGAGGGAGTTGACATGTTCAAGAAGTCTTTGATTCAAGATAGAGCAAAATAGCTTTCCCAGACAACTAGAAACACAAATCCCACGGTAATTTGACGGATCAGTTCTTTTGCCAGATTTATATATTGGTGTAATTAGACCGCCGCACCAAATCTGAGGCATCGTACCTAAAGTAAGAATAGAATTAAAAAGTTTCTGATAGACCGATATCATCTCATTTTGGCTAGCTTTAATCATTTCATTCTTTATTTTGTCTGATAAAGGAGATTTGTTATTCTTCAATTTTTTCACGGCTGTACGTATTTCTGTTTCAGTAATGAAGTAGTCCAGGGGCTGTGATTGCATTTTATGATCTTCTTGTGTTTGTAACTCATTAATAACGTTCTGCTGATCGGAGTTAAGAGGTTCATTGGAATGAAGTGATTGGAAATGAGACAGCCAATTGTCTTCTGAAACTAGTGGGATAGCTTTGGATTTCACAGAGTCATCCATATTTGTTAAGCAATTCCAAAAGAGTTTCTTATCGGAATGGACTACAGTATCCTCTAGCTCTGAAATCTTCGTATCGTAGTATTCACTTTTCTTATGGTTCAGTAGATTTTTGTATTGCTTTAAGACAGTATGATAATCTTCACGTAGAGCGGCATTCAAAGGATCTCTGTGTTTTTGGTTTGCTAATTTCCTTAATTCATGCCTTTTAAAGCGGCATTCTGCATCAAACCATTTTTTGTTTGAAGATGATTTGATACGTTTATGCTTTTTGGTAGTCTTAATCTTTAAGCAACGTTTTGCAGTTGTGATGAGAATGCTTTCAACCTTTTCAAGAGAGGTGTTAATATTCTCAGTTGGTGTGTTGTCCTGCTTATAGTCTCGTATTAACATTTGTATATCTGGAGACCGCAGCGCATTTTGGAATTTTTGAGAAGAATCATTTCCCAGAAAAATTGTTTTGGTAGATGTGTTTAAAGTATCATTTTCAGGTACTGATGTATCAGGACTACAGATATTAGCGTTAATATTTAGCCACGTCACTATTGGGCTATGGTCTGACAAACATAAGGGTTCTTTTACTATAAAGTTTGCGACATTTGAAAATAAATATTGGTCACATATTGCGTAATCAACAACACTTATTCCATTTCTCCCGTGGAACGTGGCTCTTCCTAAGGAATCACCACTAACTCTGCCATTAAGAATTCTGAGGTCTGCGCTTCTACAAATTTCGAGAAGCCGCTTGCCGTGATTGTTTAGCTCGTTGTCAAAACTATTCCTGTCAGTGGGACATAGCGAAAAATTCAGATTGATCATTATCTATAATGTGATTTTCCGTCTTGACAAACACTATCCGAATATTTTCCTGTTCTAGAATTAAAGTCACCCAAGAGGAGGATTGATCCATGAGAGGAAAAATTTTCTATATCGTTTCAAGTTCTTCAAACAATTCAGGGTTAAAGTAATTTGAATTGTATGGTGGAATATAAATACCACACACGAATATATCTTTTGCAGTTTCCATGTACTGGTTGTTAATTTTAAACCACAGAAAATTGTTAGACTTTTTTTCAACTGAAATCCAATCATGAAATTCATTCTTGTAAAGTAAAGCTAATCCTCCTGATTTGCGGCCATTTTTACTGATTTTCGAGGCACCTTGAACAACAGACCTATACCCTGCTACTTCAATATCTGACCCTTTCCAAGTTTCGGAGAGGATTATGAAATCAAAATTATTAATCATATTCAAACAATCAACATCCTGTAATTTGTCACCCAGAGATTTAGTAGAAAGACCATTAATATTCCAGGCAAAGAAAGACAGTTTACGTGAGTGATTTCAAGCAACCTGTCAACACTATATTGGTATCTATCAAAAGCTTACTTAGCGCATCCTGGTAAATAATTTAGCACTAGATAAAAGACTTAATGAATCTTAAAAAGGATATTAGTTCTTTTGGGATTTCTACATGAGAGTCTTTATCATTGTCAGTGTTTGTAGGTAATTTCCAGCTTGCGGAAGAGGTGGACGCCTGTTGATGTACTCGCGGTTGATGAACTTGCGGTTGATGAACTTGCGGTTGATGTACTTGCGGTTGATGTACTTGCGGTTGATGTACTTGCGGCAGAGGATAAACCGGTGGCGACGGTGGTTGAAAATGCTGCTGTTGTTGGTGTTGGGATGAACGATGGTCGCCAGGGGGGAAGTTCCTGACGGCATTACTGTAAGAAGTGTATTTCCCAAATGGAGGTTGATGCGGTAAGCCGCCGAAGAAATGGCTGGAGGGGGAACGCGTGGGTTTAGCTCTGCCACGGATCGCGTCGACCAAGTTTGCTGCAAATAGGCCAAGGTGTCGCTTTCTAATATGTTTGTCGTCATGTAAGACATCTAATCCTTTAGCGAACAGATTGTCGTGAGAGACAAGATGGACGTTGGGTAATTTGGAGCATCCATCAATAAGTTGCTCATTTATTCTTGCAATGGTGGGAAACGGAATATCTGCTCGTGGGAGAAGAGTAGAATAGATGATTTTACTCTTAGGGAATTGAGACGATGCTTGTGTGACCAAAATAGATAGATCAGTGATAAAATCATCCACCTGGGTCGTCATCGTAAGGTCGTTTGTTCCTGTGTGAATAACGATTAATTGAGGAGTTTCGCGAATTTCATTATGTAAAATGGCCCTAGCATGCTCAATCCTAGGGCATCCGAAGAATGTGAGGTCGTGCGTTGGCTGAAACAGCTTCTTCTTATTTAGGAATTTTCCGTTGGAATCACACAAGAAGACTGCACTAGTGGCGACGGGAAGCGAGGGGTTGGAAGAGATAGTGTTTTCTGCATTTGAAGGCGGGTTGACCACTGGCGGGGAAAAGTTCTCATTGAATCTGGAAGCCATGTTTTCCCGTCTGAGAGGAGGCAGATTGACCATCGGAATATGATCTTTTACGGAGGCTCTTTGGTTTCAAGGGGAGAAAAGCGATTTTCTGTTGGAATGTCAATAAGAACCAAATTCTGATCTTTCATTGCCGAGTTCGTTTCAGGTGATTCTGCGAGTAGACAATCCGCAGAGTTCGAGGTTGTAACTTTGGTTGCGCCTGGAATAATGGGTGCATCACAGGTTTCTGCCATAACGCCTTTAGTTGATCTTTAAGAAAAGCAACTTCCACTAGGAGTTGAGTTTGCTTCTCTTGCAACGCCATATTTGATTCAGAATTTTTAGCGTGTTTCTTTTTGAGAGATTGATTTTCCTCTTGGAGTTTCTTGATAAAAGTGGCTTGCTGAGATAGGTGTGTCTGTGAATGAATTAATGTGTAATGAAAGGTCAGCGGCGAGATCTTTGGTTGATTGCTTTTGTAATTTCAAGAGATTATCCTGTTGTACCATTTTGTTTTTTATCTGCTCAAGCTCGCAGAGCTTATTAGCTGGAATTGAGTGAAGTCAGCTTCTAATTGCCCGACTGTGTCCCTCAATGTCGAGATCGTTTTTAGGCGGTTTGGCGTAACTGAAAGAAGCTCAGCAGCTGGTGTAAATGAGGTTGTTTTAGTTTCATCCCTTTCGCGTTCGGGGTCACTGATTTTGCCGGAGGAAGCGACCTCGTCGTCAGCAACAAAGTGAATAAAATGAACAAAAAAATTGTGGAGCGACGATGTGAAGAGAGATTTGTCTTGGGCTGAAGATAGAGGTAATTGTCTGGCGCTTAGGCTGTTTACAATGTCAAGGAGTACTGGAAATTCGTGAGTACTCCAGTCCTCAAACTTTTTCCCTTGGACCATAATCCTGCCAGTCGTGACATAGATAGTTATCACTATTAGTTGCTCTTCAAAAGCGGTCGTTTTTGCGACTAAATGGATGATTATTTTGTCGCATTTGATGGAGAACTATAACCATCTTGTTCTTCCCAGATGACCTTGTAGCCCGCTGAGTTTCCGGTCAAGAGATCATTGTATCTGTTTGCAAATGCAGATATCCAGAGCAAGAGTCGTTCTTCAGATGTGCGAAAAGCTAGACATCTCGCCGAAGCTGATAAACCGATAAATCAATCGCCTCGAAGGGCACATGCTTCGCTTTGGCGGTCGGCACAATTTGCTGGAGATGAAGTTGTTTCCTTCGGTTGCATTGGCCCAGTGGCACATCCAGTGATAAAACTTGTTCAGCTTATGGAGTCTTAGATCATCAGTGGAATTGATGTATAGCTTATCATTAAATAAGCTCACAAGCTCTCTTGTATGTTGTAATAGTTCTATCACTGCATCCAATGCATCACCATCATTCTTCATCTTCATGTGCTCTTGGTACTTCTGCAGGGCAAACATAATTTTAAAAATGTAAGTGTCTTGGAGATTTGGGTCAAGGTTTGATCAAAAATTATTTTTTATTCATCAATTTGCAGAAAGCGTAGTATACCTCGGATATTTACAAATATAAATTATTTCCTCTAACAAACAAATCATATACATTTTGAATCTGATCAAGCATGAATAAATGATCACCAGCATCAGAAACAGCATCTTGGTGTCGAGCACATCTTCTGCAAGCTTGTTTCTCATGATGCTGGCTGAATCAAGATCCAGGTGCTGAATTGTCAATTTCTCGTGTAGTGGGAGTGAGAAGCTGTGCTGGTCCCAGTCAAAGGCATTTCTGAACTGCTTCCAGGTGATCGACTTGCCACCAATTTTAAGGCACCTCGGCTGCCCAGTCTTATTACTCTTGTGGATGTTATTTCTTATTTTCTTTATGTTATGCTGTTTAATATAGAACATTTAAAACCCATATATCAAGATACTTTTTAAAAACATACAAACAAACTCTTGAAAATGAAATCCAGAGGTTAGCTGTGTTCAGGATCTCCTGATATAAAAATTTAGCATAATCATAAAAACCTGAGAATTGTACAAGGTGAATAGTGGTGGTAAAGAAAGGCTTCAAAATGCTTCTCTCAAATAAATGATGCCTCTGAACATCCAGACATTTCTTCATTTTTTCACTAAATAAATCTGGAGCAGTAATCAACATGATGGTCTTTTTCCAGCCCAAAATTAACCTTCAAAAATAAATGCCCCAATTAAGAGATTATTTGTGTCAATAATAAAAGGATTTACCTTTGGGACCATGATAAATATCATTGAACCACCAGTGTATATGTTTGTTGTTACAAACTGGCTTTCATCAGGGTCCTTGTTCTTGAAGTGTATTTTAATGAACTGTCTGTTGCAGTCTGCACCATCCAGCACAGACCAGTATATCCTTCATTAGAAAAGGGAAAAATAAAGTGATTTCAAAAATGTAACTTACTAATAGTATTTCACACTCTCCACTCTTTTAATCATGTTATTCCCCTTTCATCATATTGTTTTACATCAGGTTCAAGTCGAATGGAAAGGATGATATTTAATACTACACCTACATTGAGGCGAGGGACACTTCCCCTGGTCTTGGCAAAATGCTCATATATTAATCTTTGTAGTTACCACCTCTATTAAAGGCACACTCCTATTAAGGGGATGGGGAAACTCAATGCTATTTCAACCTCCATTAAGGGGACAACTAAAGTGCTAGTGAATATATAAGACTATATTATTATTGATCAATCTCAAGCCTTTTTCATCAGTCTGTTAACTACATTTCACAAGTTATAAAGTAATATTTTGTAACCAGTTGTTTGAGTTTCTCTCTGCATTGTATTTTGCACTGTACTGTAATTACCTAATGTAAATGACAGGCTATTACATTGCAGTAATCTACAAGTGCCAATCAAATCACAATTTAATTAAAGGGACACTGTCACGGATTCGCATGTGCAAAAACTGCTCACTTCCTGTCGACCATGAATTATTTGGCCGCCATTCCATAATGATGGTTAGTGAAAATATTTGCATGTATTTTGTTTCTAATCACGATACTGAAGTCATAATATTACTGTAACAGCGTGCGCTGTTCGCATACGTATTTCCGAAACATGATTTGCATACAAAATATTTTTGCAACGGCCGTAACGCAACGCACTTTTGACAGCCAAGCTTAGATTTATCCATTCGTACTTAAGTTTTCAATGGGTTGCCGTTCGAACGGCTCCATATTTTTTCTCAACGGATAACCTGGCTTAGCTTCGAACGGGTGAAGATTTTTTCTGAACGGGTAGCAGCAGCCGTTAGAACAGCTGAAGATTTTTTCGAACGGGTAGCGGCAGCAGTTCGAAAAAATTTTTTGAACGGGTAGTAGCAGCCATTCAGCTTGCTAACTGTTAGGGTAGTGAACGGCTTTTAGCCTTTCGAACGGAAAGCCGTGTTGTACGTTTTTGCGTGAGAGGTCACAGCTGAGGTCACATCTGTTTCGATCACACGTCTCCTCAACAACAAATGTGTCGCGAAGACAGTATCGTATCACTGTATCCTTCGTAACCTACAACGAATTTCGCTTCAAGCCATGTTTTGAAACTGTTATCTTCAAGATAAATGCGTTTATGGAGTTTTGTCCACTCTCTCTTGGCTCTTGTCGGGTATTGAATATTCCTTTTCGCCCAGAATTACTACGCTTTCAACCGTGTCCGCCGCCGCCACTAGTTGACGCCATTTTGGATTTGGCAACTCAAACTTGAAAAAGTTAGACTTGCGAGACTGGCGCATGCGTCCTTGTGACAGTGTCCCTTTAAAGTCATGAAAACAGGCATTTTTGTTTAGGTGGTTAATTATTAACAACACCCTGCCCAACCTCTATTCAGAGGACACCTCCATGAAGGGGACACTTTTCCATGCCCCATCAGGCCGAGGGCATCCCCTTAATAGAGGTTGCACTGTACAAATGTATACTCATGATTGTTGTCATTTATCTGTGGAGTTAAAGGAAAAGTGACTGATTCACTTACTCAAATCCAATTTCTAACATCTTCAGGACTCCCTCCCAGAACTGATGGTACAGATCGCTGGGAGTGCAGTTTGCTGATGGCCACTATGCAATAGGAAACCTGAAGTCGCCATCACACAGGAAAACAAACTGTAGTACATGTGTTGCAAGTTCTGGTTCACTGCCTTGACCTACAAACAATACAAATAATGTCAGGTGGAAACAATATTTCTAGGTACATGTCAAAGCTCAGGGATTAAATATAATTTAAGCAACTTTTTCTTTACGAAGTGTCAGGAGCTGGTAGAACCCCAAACAAGTGTTGTGCGATTGAATTTAGTGGGTATCGAATGCCGCCGCATTAACGAAAGACCTGTACAGTGTCATTCACAAGGCATCAATCAACAAAACCGTGTCAGGCTTTTTAGAAATTCTGATTGGTTATTTAGATATCCTTGTCCAAAGTTGAAGTGGCTAAAAATATACGAGATGTGTTGCGTAAATGGTCGCCACGGGAAAAATATTTGAAATATCAAAATTTCCTGACATTGTTTTGTTTGTCATTACCCCTGTAATGTTTTGGCCAAATTTGATGAAAATCCGTTAAATCTACATACGCTATAAATTGGTTCAAAGTCGATATATTCTTCCCAAAATCAAATGTGATATTTCAGCTCATAAAGATTTGTAAACAAACCGCGCCTCCACAGGAGATTATATCGCCTCATGACACCGCAAGCCAATCAAGAAACAGGATCCCGTGGCGTCAACTACAATGGAGCAGAATTTCCCGGGAAAAGTATTGCAATGCTGTCACGTTTCCTTTCTCAGGCACGTTCAAGTGAAAGATCGATCTGCGAAATGGGGAAGGTAAAAAACACGGGGAACACCGGCAAGAACAGTCAGAAGAAAGATGAATCGACCGGCGAATCTGCCGAAGTTAATGTCAACAATGCTCCAATATTTGGTGGCTTCGTTCGCTTCTGATTCTTCTTCTTCATCTGATAAGCTTATGTCCGATTCCGACATATACTCTTGGAACTTGTGCTTTCGATAGCTTTTATTTTAAGCTACTCGCTCCAGAAGGCCGCTCTGATAATTTTTCATTCGATGTCCAAGCTTGGACAGCTTGAAGGATCTTGGCCGAACTAAGATCCTTTGTCGCTTTCCGCTAGCTCTTGTTTACTTTCTTCAGCGAAAGCTTTTTCAGCTTTCTTCTTCGGTCCTGTTTTTTTCTTGACTTTTACCCAAGGACTCCTTTCGTATTTAGAATTTTTCATCGCATGTAAAACATTCTTGGCATGGGACAACTAATTCCACGTGAGAATTCAAAATGCAAGTGAAATATGAGCTCCGGCGTGAAGCCCTTTGCCGCGAAAATTACCCAGGGGAGTCCACGCATTTGAGAGATTGTGACACCTTTGTGAATTATTAATTTTTATTTGAAAATGCCTTTTCCAAAATAACTCGCTCGCTTTTCAAGATTTAAAAAAAAAAATTCTGTAAATGTTAGGAAAAATACTTAACTTCAATCTAGTCAAATAAAAATAAAATTGATTTTTTTCACTCTCGAAAGGTGGGAAGTATCCTTAATTTACATACTTTGGATGCCATCGGCATGCACTTTATACTCTTGCATCCAATAAGTTTTCTGTTGCTGTTCCTACAGGCTTGCCATGTGGTCAGGAATGTTATTGCCAGCTCCTTCAAACATCTTGGACATCTGCATGGTCTTCATTTGCCATCTCTATGCACTCAGCCTCAAACTTTTCCCTCCAGTACCGTTCTCTTTTTCAGCATTTAACCTGGCTTGTCGCTCCAATTTCAGTTGTTCAGTAACTTCTTTCCTTGGAAAGGAAGTGTTTTGTTCGTAAAAGGGCTCATCTCTCCATTGGTTTCTAGTTTTCGTTTCTTTTCTGTTCTGGTCCAAATGCTGTAGGTTTTTGCAATTACAACAGCTCTGCCCTTTACTGGAAAGTATAGAACAGTTCGCACGAGAAAAGCCCTGCGTTCTATAGTTTCTGTTATAATTGCAAAAACCGAAAAAATTACCACTTTCATGGGGAAGAGTGGTATGTAGGACCTCTCCATCCTGCAATTGGCACTCACGGCATAGTGTTGAAGCTATCAACAAAAGTTAGAATCATATCCATCCGTTCTCTTAAAGGATATTTTTCCAGGCATCCT